>DAKLCV010000424.1:0-12990 GCA_030247045.1 Colobus guereza
GCATTAACTCTTGAAGTGAATGCACATATCAGAAAGATTCAGAACTTCTTCTCGATTTTATTTCAGTACATTTCACTATTTGTCATAGTCTCAATGCTCAAAATATCACTTTCTGTTTCAAGAGTGTTCAAACACTGCCTTGTGAGAAAAATATAACTCTGAGTGGAATGCACATCACAAGTAGTTTCTCAAGCTTCTCAGTTTTTCTCTGAAGATATCTCCTCTTTCACCATAGGCCTGAATGTGCTCCCAAATGTCCTTCATGGATCCGTGCACAGAGTTTCCAAACTGCATAATATAAAGTTTTAACTCTGAGATAATATATCAACACAAAGCAGTTTCAGAAATCTTCTCCAGTTTTTGTCTGAGGATATTTCCTTTTCACCATAGCTATTCTCCCGAATGTCTCTTGAGCTTTTTCTCCAAAAGGATTCTGGAAATCTATGAGAAAAGGTATATTTCTGTGAGTGGAATGCACATGTCACAAAAGCTCCTCAAGCTTCTCTAGTTTCTATCTGAAGATGTTCCTTTCTCAGTAACCTCAAAGTGCTCAAATGTCCCTTTCTAAACAAAACAGTGTTATGATACTGCTCAATGAAAGAGAAGCTTAACTGTGTGAATTCACCTGACACAGAGCAGTTTCACAGAAAGTTTCCTTCTGGTTTCTCTGAGGTTATTTCTTTTCAGGATATTCTAAAAAGCATTTCCAAATGTCCTTTCTCAGATTCCACAGAAACAGTGATTTCAAACTGCTCAATCAAAAAAATGATTTAACTCTATGAGATGAATACAAATCACAAGAGTTAAGCTGTCTCTCCAATTTTGATGGAAGACATTTCCTGCCATCAGGCCTCTGGTTGCCACTTCTGTGCAGAACCCTCAAAGACCGACTTTCAAACTGGGAAATGTAGAGTGATTAACCTGTGAAAGAAAAATGTCAGAGAGCAGTTTCTTCAAGTGCTTCTTTGTTTTTATTGACGATTTCACTTTTCCATAGTCTTCAATTTGCTCGAATATCACTCTTTGGTTTAGAACAGTGTTAAACTGTGCCTTATGAGAGAGATAACTCTGAGAGGAATGCACACACAGCAGTTTCTCAGAAAGCTTCTCTCCAGTTTTCTGACTATTTCCTTTTCACCATAGCCTGAAGGATCCAAAATATCAGGTTCCATGAGGGAGTTTTCAAACTGGAATGTAAAGCTTCATCCTGAGATGAATAAACATAGCAAAAACAGATTCAGAAAGCTTCTTTCCAGCTCTGAAAATATTTCCTTTTCACCATAGTCCTGAATGTGCTCAAATCCCTTGGTGGATCCAAAAGTTTCAACTGCGTACAAGATGAGTAGGAACAGCTATCTCAACTAGCGAAGGACACAGACTGATTTCTGCATTTCACTGAAACTTCATCTCACTCTACAATCGGTGCTGGTCAGCTGTTGCAGCCCGACCAGCAGCTCATGAGCATCTCACCTGGGAAGCAAAGGGGAATCCCTTTCCTAACCAGAACTGAGACACACACACCTGGAAAATCGGGCTCCCAAATACTGCACTATGGATTCACCAGGAGAATATACCCTCATGGCATTTCCACGGCATCCTCCTTGCTAACACAGCAGTCTGTGGTGATCTAACTCAGGGCAGCAGCGAGGCTGGGGAGCCGCCATTGCTGAGGCTTAAGTAGGTAAACAAAGCTGAGCTCCAACTGGGTGGAGCTCACAGCAGCTCAAGGCCTGCCTGTCTCAGTAGACTGCCTCTGGGACATCAGCTAAAAAATAACAGAAGCAGCAGAGACCTGTGCAGGCAGAGACTCTGTCTGACAACTTTGAAGAGGCAGTGGATCTCCCAACACGGAGGTTGAGATCTGAGAAGGACAGCCTGCTCAAGTGGGTCCCTGACCCTGAGTAGCCTAACTGGAGACATCCCCACTAGGGGCAGTCTGACACCACACCTCACAGGGTGGAGTACACCTGAGAGAGCTTCAAAGTAAGAATCAGACAGGTACACTCACTGTTCAGCAATATTCTATCTTCTGCAACCTCTGCTGCTGATACCCAGGCAAACAGGGTCTGGAGTGGACCTCAAGCAATCTCCAACAGACCTATAGCGTTCTGACTGGCAGAAGGAAAACTATCAAACAGGAAGGACACCTATACCAAAACATCAGTGTCACCATCATCAAAGACCAGAGACAGATAAAACCACAAAGATGGGGAAAAAGCAGGGCAGAAAAGCTGGAATTCAAAAATAAGCATCTCCCCTGCAAAGGCACCCATCGCAACGGATCAAAGCTGGTCAGAATGACTTTGAGAGATGAAGAAGGCTTCAGTCCATCAAACTTCTCAGAGCTAAAGGAGGAATTACGTACCCAGCGCAAGAAATGAAAATCTTGAAAAAGAGTGGAAGAATTGACAGCTAGACTAATTAATGCAGAAAGGTCATAAACGACATGACAGAGATGAAAACCATGACAAAATCGTGACAAATGCACAAGCTTCAGTAACTTCGATCAACTGGAAGAAAGAGTATCAGCGATTGAGGATCAAATGAATGAAATGAAGCGAGAAGAGAAACCAAAAGAAAAAGAAGAAAGAAATGAACAAAGCCTGCAAGAAGTATGGGATTATGTAAAAGACCAAATCTACGTCTGATTGGGGTGCCTGAAAGTGAGGGGAATGGAAACAAGTTGGAAAACACTCTTCAGGATATCATCCAGGAGAACTTCCCCAACCTAGTAGGGCAGGCCAACATTCAAATTCAGGAAATACAGAGGCATACAAAGATACTCCTCCAGAAGGCAACTCAAGACACATAATTGCCAGATTCACCAAAGTTGAAATGAAGGAAAAATCTTAAGGGCAGCCAGAGAGAAAGGTCAGGTTACCCACAAGGAAGCCCATCAGACTAACAACAGATCTCTCGGCAGAAACTCTACAAGCCAGAAGAGTGGGGCCAATATTCAACGTTCTTAAAGAAAAAATTTTAAACCCAGAATTTCATATCCAAAAACTAAGTTTCATCAGTGAAGGAGAAATAAAATCCTTTACAGATAAGCAAATGCTTAGAGATTTTGTCACCACCAGGCCTGCCTTACAAGAGACCCTGAAGGAAGCCCTAAACATGGAAAGGAACAACGGTACCAGCCATTGCAAAAACAAGCCAAAATGTAAATCAACTAATGAGCAAAATAACCAGTTAATATCATAATGGCAGGATCAGTTCACACATAACAATATTAACCTTAAATGTTAATGGACTAAATGCTCCAATTAAAAGACACAGACTGGCAAACTGGATCAAGTCAAGACCCATCAGTCTGCTGTATTCAGGAGACCCATCTCACATGCAGAGACATACATAGGCTCAAAATAAAGGGATGGAGGAAGATCTACCAAGCAAATGGAGAACAAAAAAAAGCAGGGGTTGCAATCCTAGTCTCTGATAAAATAGACTTTAAACCATCAAAGATCAAAAGAGACAAAGAAGGCCATTACATAATGGTAAAGGGATCAATTCAACAGGAAGAGCTAACTATCCTAAATATATATACCCAATACAGCACCCAGATTCATAAAGCAAGTCCTTGAGACTTACAAAGAGACTTAGACTCCCATACAATAATAATGGGAGACTTCAACACTCCACTGTCAACATTAGACAGATCAACGAGACAGAAAGTTAACAAGGATATCCAGGAATTGAACTCATCTCTGCACCAAGCGGACCTGATAGACATCTATAGAACTCTCCACCCCAAATCAACAGAATATACATTCTTCTCAGCACCACATCGCACTTATTCCAAAATTGACCACATAATTGGAAGCACTCCTCAGCAAATGTAAAGAACAGAAATTATAACAAACTGTCTCTCAGACCACAGTGCAATCAAACTAGAACTCAGGACTAAGAAACTCAATCAAAACCGCTCAACTACATGGAAACTGAACAACCTGCTCCTGAATGACTACTGGGTACATAACGAAATGAAAGCAGAAATAAAGATGTTCTTTGAAACCAATGAGAACAAAGATACAACATACCAGAATCTCTGGGACACATTTAAAAGTGTGTGAAATTTATAGCACTAAATTCCCACAAGAGAAAGCAGGAAAGATCAAAATTGACACTCTAACATCACAATTAAAAGAACTAGAGAGGGAAGAGCAAACACACTCAAAAGCTAGCAGAAGGCAAGAAATAACTAAGATCAGAGCAGAACTGAAGGAGATAGAAACACAAAAACCCTCCAAAAATCAATGAATCCAGGAGTTGGTTTTGAAAAGATCAACAAAATTGACAGACGCTAGCAAGACTAATAAAGAAGAAAAGAGGAATCAAATAGATGCAATAAAAAATGATAAAGGGGATATCACCACCGACCCACAGAAATACAAACTACCATCAGAATACTATAAACACCTCTACGCAAATCAACTAGAAAATTTAGAAGAAATGGATAATTTCCTGGACACTTACACTCTCCCAAGACTAAACCAGGAAGAAGTTGAATCCTGAATAGACCAATAGCAGGCTCTGAAATTGAGGCAACAATTAATAGCTACACCAAAAAGTCCAGGACCAGACAGATTCACAGCTGAATTCTACCAGAGGTACAAGGAGGAGCTGGTACCATTCCTTCTGAAACTATTCAATCAATAGAAGAGAATCCTCCTAACTCATTTATGAGGCCAACATCATCCTGATACCAAAGCCTGGCAGAGACACAACAAAAAGAATTTTAGACCAATATCCTGATGAATCGATGCAAAATCCTCAATAAAATACTGGCAAACCAGTTCAGCAGCACATCAAAAAGCTTATCCACCTGATCAAGTGGGCTTCATCCCTGGGATGCAAGGCTGGTTCAACATTCAAATCAATAAATGTAATCCAGCATATAAACAGAACCAAAGACAAGAACCACATGATTATCTCAATAGATGCAGAAAAGGCTTTTGACAAAATTCAACAGCCCTTCATGCTAAAAAGCTCAATAAATTATTGATGGAACGTACCTCAAAATAATAAGAGCTATTTATGACAAACCCACAGCTAATATCATACTGAATGGGCAAAAACTGGAAAAATTCCTTTGAAAACTGGCACAAGACAGGGATGCCCTCTCTCACCACTCCTATTCAACATAGTGTTGGAAGTTCTGGCTAGGGCAATCAGGCAAGAGAAAGAAATCAATATTCAGTTAGGAAAAGAAGAAGTCAAATTGTCCCTGTTTGCAGATGACATGATTGTATATTTAGAAAACCCCATTTCTCAGCCCAAAATCTCCTTAAGCTGATAAGCAACTTCAGCAAAGTCTCAGGATACAAAATTAATGTGCAAAAATCACAAGCATTCTTATACACCAGTAACAGACAAGCAGAGCCAAATCAGGAATGAACTTCCATTCACAATTGCTTCAAGAGAATAAAATACCTAGGAATCCAACTTACAAGGGATGTAAGGACCTCTTCAAGGAGAACTACAAACCACTGCTCAGTGAAATCAAAGGACACAAACAAATGGAAGAACATACCATGCTCATGGATAGGAAGAATCAATATCGTGAAAATGGCCATACTGCCCAAGGTTATTATAGATTCAATGCCATCCCCATCAAGCTACCAATGAGTTTCTTCACAGAATTGGAAAAAACTGCTTTAAAGTTCATATGGAACCAAAAACACTCATTGCCAAGACAATCCTAAGTCAAAGGACAAAGCTGGAGGTGTCACGCTACCTGACTTCAAACTACTACAAGGCTACAGTAACAAACAGCGTACTGGTACCAAAACAAAGATAATAAAAAAAAAAGAGTCCTCAAGAAATGCTCTCTGAGTCCATTCTTTTCACTGTTAAAGCTTACTCTACATTTCCCAGTTGAAATTCTGTCTTTGAGGTTCTAGGGATAAATATGGTGATATGAGGAAAATTCTTCCATAAAAATTGGAGAAGCTTTTGTGCAACTCTTTGTGATGTTTGTACTCATTTCAGAGTTAAATCATTCTTTGGATTGAGCAGTTTGAAATCACTGTTTCTGTGGAATCTGAGAAGGACATTTGGGCTTTAGACCATGAAAAATAATAGAGAGAATCAGAAGGAAGCTTTCTGTGAAACTGCTCTGTGTCTAAAATTCCGCTCACAGTTAAACTTCTCTTTTCATTGAGCTGTATCAAACTGTTTTTAGTCTGAAGGGATATTTTGGAGCTTTGAGCACAGTGAAGAAACATCTTCAGATAGAAACTGGAGAGAAGCTTTCGAGGAGCTGCTTTGTGATGTGCATTCCACTCAAATATACCTTTCTTCTCAGAATTCAGAATCCCTTTTGGAGAAAAAGCTACCAAGATATTTCACTGTGGTGAAAAAAGGAAATATCCTCAGACAAAACTGGAAAGAAGATCTGAAACTGCTGTGTTAGATATATTATTCATCTCATAGTTAAAACTTTAATTATGCAGTTTGGAAACTCACATCATACAGATGAAGGACTTCAAGCACATTCACCTGAAAGAGGAAATCTTCAGATAAAAACTGGATAGAAAACTTTCTGAAACTACTTTGTGATGTATGCATTCACTCAGGGGTTACCTCTTTTCTCAAGACTGTTTCAACACTGTTTTGTGAAACCAAAAAGGACACAAACAAATGGAAGAACATACCATGCTCATGGATAGGAAGAATCAATATCGTGAAAATGGCCATACTGCCCAAGGTTATTTATAGATTCAATGCCATCCCCATCAAGCTACCAATGAGTTTCTTCACAGAATTGGAAAAAACTGCTTTAAAGTTCATATGGAACCAAAAAACCCCATTGCCAAGACAATCCTAAGTCAAAGGACAAAGCTGGAGGTGTCACGCTACCTGACTTCAAACTACTACAAGGCTACAGTAACCAAAACAGCATGGTACTGGTACCAAAACAAGATATAGACCAAAAAAAAAAGTCCTCAGAAATAATACCTGACATCATTCACAAAGCTTACTCTACATTTCCCAGTTTGAAACCTGAGGAAAAGGATAGTAATGGGGAAAATGGTGTGGAAGAAAATATCTTCCATTGAAAATTGAGCTTTTGTGCAACTCTTTTGATGTTGTACTCATTCATAGTTAAATCATTCTTTGGATTGAGCAGTTTGAAATCACTGTTTCTGTGGAATCTGAAGGACATTTAGACCTGAAAAGAAATAATCAGAGAACCAGAAGGAGCTTTCTGTGAAACTGCTCTGTGTCTAAAGCTAACACAGTTAAACTTCTCCAGAGCAAATCATAACACTGTTTTTGTTTAATCTCTGAAGGATATTCGAGCTTTGACTACAAGAAAAACATCTTCAGATAGAAACTGGAGAAGCTTTCGAGCTGCTTTGTGACGTGTGCATTCCACTCGGTCCTTTCTTCTATATCCGAATCTTTTGGAAAAAAACTACCAAAGAGATATTTCATATAGAAGATGGTGAAAAAGGAAATATCCTCAGACAAAACTGGAAAGAAGATTCTGTGAAACTGATGTTAGATATATTTATTCATCTCACAGTTAAAACTTTAATTATGTTATGCAGTTTGGAAACTCCATCATCACAGATCAAAAAGACATTGAGCACATTCACCTGTGAAAGAAATATCTTCAGATAAAAACTGGATAAAACTCTGAGAACTACTGTGATGTATGCATTCCACTCAGGAGTTATACTCTTTTCTGGGCAGTGTTTCAACACTGTTTTGTGAAACCAAAAAGTGATATTTCAAGAATGAGGACTGTGAATAGTGAAATATACTGAAATAAAATAAGAGGAAACATTCAATCTGCTCTCTGATATGTGCATTCATTTCACAGAGTTGCTTACTCTATATGCCCAGTTTGAAACTCTGTCTTTGAAGATCTGTGAAGGATATTTAGTGATGCCTGGAGCTTGTGGTGGCAAAATGTCTTATGAAACTGCAGAGAAAGTTCTGCTGCTGTAATGTTGTATTCGTCTCAAGTTAAATCATTCTTGGATTGAGCAGGTTGAAATCACTGTTTTTAATCTGAGAGGACATTTGGGACGATCCTTTGAATATGGAGAAAATATCCTGGTAAAATCAGAAAAGCTTTCTGTGAAACAACACTGTGTCATTTTAATCCTCTCACTCAGTAACTCCTTTTCATTGAGCAGTTTTACCTGTGTGTGTTTAGCATGTGATGGATATTGAGCACTTTGACGGTGAAAAAAATATGTTCAGAGAAACTGGAGAGAAGCTTTCAGAATGCTTTTTGTGTGCATTCCACTCACAGTGTATACCTCTCTTCTCATACAGTTTGAAACCCTTTTGGAGAAACAGGTGCAAGTGATATTGGAACATGTTGATGCCGATGGTGAAAAGGAAATAGCTCAGACAAAAACTGGAAGAAGCTTTCTGAAACTCTGTGATATGTGTAATCATCTCACATAGATAAAATCTACATTACGCAGCTTGGAACTGTCATGGACAGATCCATGAGGGACCTTCAGGAGCACATTCAGGACTATGGTGAAAAGGAAATATCTTCAGATAAAACTGGAAGAAGCTTTCAGAATCTGCTTTTTTGCTATGTTTATTCATCTCACATAGATGAAACTTTTTACATTACAGCTTGAAACCCTCATGGATGGATCCACGAAGGATTTGGGATCACATTTGGGCCTATGGTGAAATAGAAATATAGTCAGATAAAAACTGGAGAAATTTCTGAGAAACTGCTTGTGATGTGTGCATTCCACTCAGTTATAACTTTCTTCTCATGGGCACATTTGAACACTGTTTTTGAAACCAAAAGAGATATTCCATTGAAGACTATGGCAAAGAAATGTCCAATAAAAACAGAAGAAGCACTCAAAACTGCTCTCTGACATATCCATTCTTTTACAGTTAAAACTTACTCTACATTTCCCAGTTTGAAAGTCAGTCTTTGAGGACTGTGAAGGGATAGTGGTGAGAGGCCTGTGTCTATCAATGTCTTCCATCAAAAACTGGAGAGAAGCTTTCTGAAACTCTTTGTGATGTTTGTATTCATCTCATGTTAAATCATTCTTTGGATTGAGCAGTTTGAAATCACTGTTTCTGTGGAATCTGAGAAGGACATTTGGAAACTCTTTAGAATATCCTGAAAAAGAAATAACCTCAGAAAAACCAGAAGCTTTCTGTGAAACTGCTCTGTGTCATTCCTCACACAGTTAAGCTTTATCTTTTCATTGAGCTGTATCATAACACTGTTTTTTTATTCTGAAGGATATTCTGGAGCTTTGAGGCTTATGGAGAAAATCTTCAGATAGAAACTGGAGAGAAGCTTTCTGAGGAGCTGCTTTGTGACGTGCATTCCACTCACAGAAATACACTTTCTTCTCTAGATTCGGAATCCCTTTTGGAAAAAGCTACCAGAGACATTGAGTATAGGCTATGGTGAAAATATCCTCAGACAAAAACTGGAAGAAGATTTCTGTGAAACTGCTTTCTGTTAGATATATTTATTCATCTGATAGTTAAAACTTTAATTATATTATGCAGTTTAAACCATCATGCACAGATCAGAAGGGACATTCAGCACATTCAGGCCTATGGTGAAAGGAGATATCTTCAGATAAAAACTGGATAGAAGCTTTCTGAGAAACTACTTTGTGATGTGCATTCCACTCAGTTTACCTCTTTTCTCAGCAGTGTTTGAAACTGTTCCTGTGAAACTGAAAAGTATTTGAATACATTGAGGACTATGGCAATAGTGAAATATACTGAATAAAATCGAGGAAAAGCGTTCAAGAATCTGCTCTGATATGTGCATTCACTTCACAGAGTTAATGCTTACTCATGTTGCCAGTTTGAAACTCTGTCTTTGAATCTTGAAGGGATATGCAGGGGCTTATGGTGAGATCTTCATGAAACCTGAAGAACGTTCTGAGCAACTGCTTTTTGATGTGTGTTATCTCATAAATACCATTCTTTGGATTGAGCAGCTTGAAATCACTGTTTTTGTGGAATCTGAGGAAGGACATTTGAATTCTAGAATATGAAGAAAGAAATATCCTCAGAAAATCAGAGGAAGCTTTCTGTGAAACTGCTCTGTGTTGTCTTAATTCCTCACTCAGATAAGCTCTCTTTTCATTGAGCAGTTTTCCCTGTGTATGTTTAGCATGTGTGAGATATTTGGGAACACTGAGGCTAATGGTGAAAAAGAAAATATGTTCAGATACTGGAAGAAGCTTTCCGAGAAACTGCTTTGTGATGTGCATTCCACTCACAGTTTACCTCTCTTCTCATACAGCGTGAAACCCTTTTGGAGAAACAGTACCAATGATATTGAGCATGTTGTGATGGTGAAAAGGAAATAGCCTCAGACAAAACTGGAAGAAGCTTTCTGTGAAACTGCTGTGATATATTCATTCATCTCATAGTTAAAACTCTTTTACAGTTTGAAATGTCATACATATCTGAAGGACATTCAGCACATGATGGAAATTCCAGAGACAAAACTGAAAGAAGATTCTGTGAAACTGGAGAAGGAAGCTTTCTGTGAAACTGCTTTTGTCACGTATTCCCTCAGTTAAGTTTCTCTTTTCATTGAGCAGTTCATAACACTCTTTTGATCTGAGAAGGGATATTCAGGGCACTTTGAGATGAGTGAAACGTCTTAAAATAGAACTGGAAAAGCTTTCTGACTGCTTGTGATGTGCATTCCATTTCAGAAATATACCTTTCTTCTCCTAAGTTGAACCCTTTAAAAAAACTACCAAGACATTGATGTGAGACTGGTGAAAAGGAAATATCCTCAGAACAAAGAAAAAGTTTCTGTGAAACTGCTGTGTTAGATATTTTTAATCTCAGTTAAAAGTTTCTTATATTCAGTTTGAAACACTTCATGGGATCTGAAGGGACATTTGAGCACATTCAGGCCTACAATGAAAAGATATCTTCAGATAAAAACTGGAAGAAGCTTTCTGAAACTGTTTGTATGTATGCATCCACACAGTTATACTCTTTTAGCAGTTTTGAACACTGTTCTGTGAAACAAAGGATATTTGGCATTGAGGACTATGTTGAATGGTGAAATATGTTGAATAAAATCAGAAGAAGCTTTCCAGAACTGCTCTCTGAAATGTGCATTCACTCACAGCTTCTCTATGTTTCAGTTGAAACTCTGTTTTGAAGTCTAAAGGATATTTAGTGATGAGGCTTGTGAGTGAGGAAACGTCTCAAAACTGGAGAGAAAGTTCTGAGCAACTGCTTTTTAATATTTCCCATTAACTTCTTTGGATTGAGCAGTTTGAAATCACTGTTTTTGTGGAATCTGAGGAAGGACATTTGGGAACATCCTTAGAATATGGAGAAGAAATATCCTCAGGAAAAAGGAAGAATTTTGAAACTGCTTGTCATCTTAATTCCTCTCACTCAGATAACTTCTTTCATTGAGCAGTTTCTCCTGTGTATGTTCATGTGATGGGATAGGAGCACTTTGAGGATGGTGAAAAAGGAATATGTTCAGAAACTGGAAAAGCTTTCTGAGAAACTGCTGATGATGCATTCCAGTCACAGTGTTATACCTCTCTTCTCATACAGTTGAAACACTTTTGGAGAAACAGGTACCAAGTATTGGGGCATGTTGATGCCGATGATGAAAACATCTCAGAAAAAACAGAGAAGCTCAAAACTTCTCTGTGATATGTGTAATCATCTCAATAAATAAACTTTCTTATATTGCAGTGAAAACTGTCATGGAATTAGAAGGAATCAGCATTGGGAGATAAGAAGAAATATCTTCAGATAAAAACTGGAAGAAGCTTTCTGAACTGCTTTTGATGTTTATTCATCTCACAGATGAAGCTTTCTTTACATTAGCAGCTTGAAATCCTGTGGATGGATCTGAAGGACATTGGATCACATTTGGGCCTATGGTGAAAAGAAATATAGTCAGATAAAAACTGGAGAAGCTTTCTGAAACTGCTTGGTGTGTGCATTCCACTCATTTCTTCTCATAGCAGTTTGAACACTGTTTGTAAAACCAAAAGAGTGACAGAGCACATTGAGGCTATGGCAAAGTGAAATGTCAATAAAAAACAGAAAGAAGCACTGAGAAACTGCTCTGTGACATGCATTCTTTCACAGGGTTAAATCTTACTCTATTTCCCTGTTTGAAGTATTGAATTCTGGAAGGGAAAATAAGTGATTGAGCTGTGAGAAAGAAAATGTCTTCAGAAAAAGCTTTCTGACTCTCTTTTGTGATGTTCTATTCATCTCATAGCGTTAAATTTCTTTATTCTTTGAAATCTGTTCTGATAATCTGAAGGACATTTGAACACTCTTTAGATATCCTGAAAAAGAAATAACCTCAGAGAAAACAGAAGCTTTCTGTGAAACTGCTTTGTGTCATGTTGAATTCACTCACACAGTTAAGCTTCTCTTTTCATTGAGCTGTGTTAACACTGTTTTGTTTGTCTGAAGGGATATTTTGAGGGATTTTGAGGCATGGTGAGAAAAGTCTCAGAAAACTGGAGAAGCTTTCTGAGGAGCTGCTTTGTGATGTGCATTCACTCACAGAAATACCTTTCTTCTCCTAGAGTTTGAACCTTTTGGAGAAAAAGCTACCAAGATATTCTGGAGTATAGGAGACTATGTGAAGGAAATATCCTCAGACAAAACTGGAAAGAAGATTTCTGTGAAACTGCTTTGTGTTGATATATTTATTCATAGAGTTAAACTCTTAAGTTTAAACTGTCTTTGATCTGAAGGATTTGAGCACATTGCCTCTGTGAAAGGAGATATCTTCAGATAAAAACTGGATAGAAGCTTTCTGAGAAATACTTTGGATGTATGTGAAAATGGTATTCAGAAGCATTGAGAACTGCTTGGTGATATCTGAAAAAAATTGAAAAGCCCAAGAATCTGCTCTGATATATTGCATTCACTTTCAGGTGCTTACTCGATATCCAGGAATTGAACTCATCTCTGCACCAAGTGAACCTAATAGACATCTATAGAACTCTCACC
>DAKLCV010000425.1:0-12990 GCA_030247045.1 Colobus guereza
CAGCCTGAGCAAGAAGAGGGGCTGAACTTTTGCAAAACCCAGAAGGTCATTCCCAGAAGGGTGAACCAGCATACCTGGATGTGGGACAGAACTCAAATAGGACTCTTCTGGGTTTCAAGTTTAATGACTGCCCTGCTCAGTTTCAAATTTGCACACTTTTGACCCCTTTCTATGCTGATTTCTCTCTTTTGGAACAGGTAGAAAAATGCAAGAAATCTGTCATTCCACCTTGGAAATCAAATAAATTTCTTCTTTTGATTTTGGGCCCATGGATGGGAAGCCTGTGAGCTTGCCTTATCTCCTTTTCTTTCTTTCTTTAAACTTTAAGTTCTACGTACATCTGTTTAGCAGCAGGTTTGTTATCACTACATGCCATGTTGGTGTGCTGCACCATCAACTCATCATTTACATTGATTATTCTCACAATGTTATCCCTCATTCACCCGTTAAGCCTCATGATGTTCTCACCCTCTGAATCCAAGTGTTCTTATTGTTCAGTTCCACCTAGGGTGAGAACATGTGGTGTTTAGTTTTCTGTGCTTGTGTGAAGTTGCTCAGAATGATGGTTTCCAGCTTCCTCCATGTCCTACAAGGACATGTGCCTTTTATGGCTGCATAGTATTCCATGTGTATATGTGCCACATTTTCTTAATCTGGTCTGTCATTGATGGACATTTGGGTTGGTTAGTCTTTGCTATTGTGACATCTGCTGCATTAAACATGTGTGCATGTGTCTTATAGTCTAGCATGATTTATAATCCTTTTTCCTAATAATGGGATGGCTGGGTCAAATGGTATTTTCTAATTCTAGATCCTTGAGAACTTGCCTTGTCTTAGATGAGACTTTGGACTTTTGAGTTAGTGCTGAAATGAGTTAGATTTTATGGGACTGTTGGAAACCATGATTGTTATGTTCCAATAGAATGGCATGAGTTTGCAAGGACCAGTGGTGGAATGATAGGATTTGGATATGGGCCATGTCTGCAAATCTCATGTTTAATCAGTGCTGGAAACTAAATATGTATCAGGCGTTTGGATCATCATCCTCATGGACTGGTGCTGTTTCTACAATAGTGAGTGAGTTCTCACAAAATGGTCATTTAAAAGTGTTTTAATGATATCTCTACCACTTGCTCCCTCTTGCTTCTGCTTTCTCTATTTGAAGTTCTGCTCCTGCTTTGCCCACCATCAGGTAGCTCCTGAAGCCTCCAGAAAGTAGAGGCTGCCATGCTTCCTACCATAGCCTGTAGAACTGTAAGCCAATTAAATCTCTTTTCTTATAAATTACTCATTCTCAGCTTTTTATTTGTGTAATTTCAGAATGCCCCTAATATACTACTACTGCTCTTTTTGGTATTCACTTGATATAATACTTTTTCGATCTTGTTTTCATTCTATGTGTGTCTTTATAGGTGAATTTCTTGTGGACAACAGATCTTTGGGTCTATTTTTAAATCTACTTCATGTCTTTTGATTGGTAGGGTACATGTGCATGCAGGTTTGTTACATATGTATACTTGTGCCAATGTTGGTGTGCTGCACCCATCAACTCGTCAGCACCCATCAATTCATCATTTATATCAGGTATAACTCCCCAATGCAATCCCTCCCCTCCCCTCCCATGATAAGCCCAGTGTGTGATGTTCCCCTTCCGAGTCAAGTGATCTCATTGTTCAGTTCCATTGGTCTATAGCTCTGTTTTGGTACCAGTACCATGCTGTTTTGGTTACTGTAGCCTTGTAGTATAGTTTGAAGTCAGGTAGCGTGACGCCCAGCTTTGTCCTTTTGACTTAGGATTGTCTTGGCAATGCGGGCTCTTTTTGGTTCCATATGAACTTTAAAGCAGTTTTTCCAATTCTGTGAAGAAACTCATTGGTAGCTTGATGGGGATGGCATTGAATCTATAGATAACCTTGGGCAGTATGGCCATTTTCACGATATTGATTCTTCCTATCCATGAGCATGGTATGTTCTTCCATTTGTTAGTGTCCTCTTTGATTTCACTGAGCAGTGGTTTGTAGTTCTCCTTGAAGAGGTCCTTTACATCCCTTGTAAGTTGGATTCCTAGGTATTTTATTCTCTTTGAAGCAATTGTGAATGGAAGTTCATTCCTGATTTGGCTCTCTGCTTGTCTGTTACTGGTGTATAAGAATGCTTGTGATTTTGCACATTAATTTTGTATCCTGAGACTTTGCTGAAGTTGCTTATCAGCTTAAGGAGATTTTGGGCTGAGACAATGGGGTTTTCTAAATATACAATCATGTCATCTGCAAACAGGGACAATTTGACTTCTTCTTTTCCTAACTGAATACCCTTGATTTCTTTCTCTTGCCTGATTGCCCTAGCCAGAACTTCCAACACTATGTTGAATAGGAGTGGTGAGAGAGGGCATCCCTGTCTTGTGCCAGTTTTCAAAGGAATTTTTCCAGTTTTGCCCATTCAGTATGATATTAGCTGTGGGTTTGTCATAAATAGCTCTTATTATTTTGAGGTACGCTCCATCAATACCAAATTTATTGAGCGTTTTTAGCATGAAGGGCTGTTGAATTTTGTCAAAAGCCTTTTCTGCATCTATTGAGATAATCATGTGGTTCTTGTCTTTGGTTCTGTTTATATGCTGGATTACGTTATTGATTTGCGAATGTTGAACCAGCCTTGCATCCCAGGGATGAAGCCCACTTGATCAGGGTGGATAAGCTTTTGATGTGCTGCTGAATCCGGTTTGCCAGTATTTTATTGAGGATTTTTGCATCGATGTTCATCAGGATATTGGTCTAAAATTCTCTCTGCCAGGCTTTGGTATCAGGATGATGTTGGCCTCATAAAATGAGTTAGGAGGATTCTCTTTTCTATTGATTGGAATAGTTTCAGAAGGAATGGTACCAGCTCCTCCTTGTACCTCTGGTAGAATTCAGCTGTGAATCCGTCTGGTCCTGGACTTTTTGGTGGGCAGGCTATTAATTGTTGCCTCAATTTCAGAGCCTGCTATTGGTCTATTCAGGGATTCAACTTCTTCCTGGTTTAGTCTTGGGAGAGTGTAAGTGTCCAGGAAATTATCCATTTCTTCTAAATTTTCTAGTTGATTTGCGTAGAGGTGTTTATAGTATTCTCTGATGGTAGTTTGTATTTCTGTGGGGTCGGTGGTGATATCCCTTTATCATTTTTTATTGCATCTATTTGATTCCTCTCTTTTCTTCTTTATTAGTCTTGCTAGCGGTCTGTCAATTTTGTTGATCTTTTCAAAACCAACTCCTGGATTCATTGATTTTTGAGGGTTTTTGTGTTTCTATCTCCTTCAGTTCTGCTCTGATCTTAGTTATTTCTTGCCTTCTGCTAGCTTTTGAGTGTGTTTGCTCTTCCTCTCTAATTCTTTTAATTGTGATGTTAGAGTGTCAATTTTAGATCTTTCCTGCTTTCTCTTGTGGGAATTTAGTGCTATAAATTTCTACACACTGCTTTAAATGTGTCCCAGAGATTCTGGTATGTTGTATCTTTGTTCTCATTGGTTTCAAAGAACATCTTTATTTCTGCTTTCATTTCGTTATGTACCCAGTAGTCATTCAGGAGCAGGTTGTTCAGTTTCCATGTAGTTGAGCGGTTTTGATTGAGTTTCTTAGTCCTGAGTTCTAGTTTGATTGCACTGTGGTCTGAGAGACAGTTTGTTATAATTTCTGTTCTTTACATTTGCTGAGGAGTGCTTTACTTCCAATTATGTGGTCAATTTTGGAATAAGTGCGATGTGGTGCTGAGAAGAATGTATATTCTGTTGATTTGGGGTGGAGAGTTCTATAGATGTCTATCAGGTCTGCTTGGTGCAGAGATGAGTTCAATTCCTGGATATCCTTGTTAACTTTCTGTCTCGTTGATCTGTCTAATGTTGACAGTGGAGTGTTGAAGTCTCCCATTATTATTGTATGGGAGTCTAAGTCTCTTTGTAAGTCTCCAAGGACTTGCTTTATGAATCTGGGTGCTCCTGTATTGGGTGCATATATATTTAGGATAGTTAGCTCTTCCTGTTGAATTGATCCCTTTACCATTATGTAATGGCCTTCTTTGTCTCTTTTGATCTTTGATGGTTTAAAGTCTATTTTATCAGAGACTAGGATTGCAACCCCTGCTTTTTTTTGTTCTCCATTTGCTTGGTAGATCTTCCTCCATCCCTTTATTTTGAGCCTATGTATGTCTCTGCATGTGAGATGGGTCTCCTGAATACAGCAGACTGATGGGTCTTGACGCTTGATCCAGTTTGCCAGTCTGTGTCTTTTAATTGGAGCATTTAGTCCATTAACATTTAAGGTTAATATTGTTATGTGTGAACTTAATCCTGCCATTATGATATTAACTGGTTATTTTGCTCATTAGTTGATTTACATTTTGGCTTGTTTTTGCAATGGCTGGTACCGGTTGTTCCTTTCCATGTTTAGGGCTTCCTTCAGGGTCTCTTGTAAGGCAGGCCTGGTGGTGACAAAATCTCTAAGCATTTGCTTATCTGTAAAGGATTTTATTTCTCCTTCACTGATGAAACTTAGTTTGGCTGGATATGAAATTCTGGGTTTAAAATTCTTTCTTTAAGAACGTTGAATATTGGCCCCCACTCTCTTCTGGCTTGTAGAGTTTCTGCCGAGAGATCTGCTGTTAGTCTGATGGGCTTCCTTTGTGGGTAACCCGACCTTTCTCTGGCTGCCCTTAAGATTTTTTCCTTCATTTCAACTTTGGTGAATCTGGCAATTATGTGTCTTGGAGTTGCCCTTCTGGAGGAGTATCTTTGTATTCTCTGTATTTCCTGAATTTGAATGTTGGCCTGCCCTACTAGGTTGGGGAAGTTCTCCTGGATGATATCCTGAAGAGTGTTTTCCAACTTGTTTCCATTCTCCCTCACTTTCAGGCACCCCAATCAGACGTAGATTTGGTCTTTTACATAATCCCATACTTCTTGCAGGCTTTGTTCATTTCTTTTTCTTCTTTTTCTTTTTGGTTTCTCTTCTCGCTCATTTCATTCATTTGATCCTCAATCGCTGATACTCTTTCTTCCAGTTGATCGAGTCGGTTACTGAAGCTTGTGCATTTGTCACGATTTTCGTGTCATGGTTTTCATCTCTGTCATGTCGCTTTATGACCTTCTCTGCATTAATTAGTCTAGCTGTCAATTCTTCCACTCTTTTTCAAGATTTTAGTTTCTTTGCGCTGGGTACGTAATTCCTCCTTTAGCTCTGAGAAGTTTGATGGACTGAAGCCTTCTTCTCTTCTCTCAAAGTCATTCTCTGACCAGCTTTGATCCGTTGCTGGCGATGGGCTGCGCCCTTTGCAGGGGAGATGCGCCTTATTTTTGAATTCCCAGCTTTTCTGCCCTGCTTTTTCCCCATCTTTGTGGTTTTATCTGTCTCTGGTCTTTGATGATGGTGACGCACTGATGGGGTTTTGGTATAGGTGTCCTTCCTGTTTGATAGTTTTCCTTCTGCCAGTCAGAACCCTCAGCTATAGGTCTGTTGGAGATTGCTTGAGGTCCACTCCAGACCCTGTTTGCCTGGGTATCAGCAGCAGAGGTTGCAGAAGATAGAATATTGCTGAACAGCGAGTGTACCTGTCTGATTCTTACTTTGAAGCTTCCTCTCAGGGGTGTACTCCACCCTGTGAGGTGTGGGTGTCAGACTGCCCCTAGTGGGGATGTCTCCCAGTTAGGCTACTCAGGGTCAGGGACCCACTTGAGCAGGCAGTCTGTCCCTTCTCAGATCTCAACCTCCGTGTTGGGAGATCCACTGCTCTTCAAAGTTGTCAGACAGAGTCGCGCCTGCACAAGTCTCTGCTGCTTCCCTGTTATTTTTTAGCTGAGCTCCCCCAGAGGCGGAGTCTACAGAGACAGGCAGGTTTCTTGAGCTGCTGTGAGCTCCACCCAGTTGGAGCTTCCCAGCGGCTTTGTTTACCTACTTAAGCCTCAGCAATGGCGGGCGCCTCCCAGCCTCGCTGCTGCCCTGCGGTTAGATCGCCGCAGACTGCTGTGTTAGCAAGGAGGAGGCCCGGGGCGTGGGACCCTCCCGGCCAGGCGGGGTATATTCTCCTTTTGAGAAATGTCTGTTCATATCCTTTGCCCACTTTTGATGGGGTTGTTTGTTTTTCTTGTATATTTGTTTGAGTTCTTTGTAGATTCTGGATATTAGCCCTTTGTCAGATGAGTAGATTGCAAAATTTTCTCCCATTCTGTAGGTTGCCTGTTCACTCTGATGGTAGTTTCTTTTGCTGTGCAGAAGCTCTTTAGTTTAATGAGATCCCATTTGTCAATTTTGGCTTTTGCTGCCGTTGCTTTTGGTGTTTTAGACATGAAGTCCTTGCCCATGCCTATGTCCTGAATGGTACTACCTAGATTTTCTTCTAGGGTTTTATGGTATTAGGTCTAACATTTAAGTCTCTAATCCATCTTGAATTAATCTTCGTATAAGGAGTAAGGAAAGGATCCAGTTTCAGCTTTCTACTTATGGCTAGCCAATTTTCCCAGCACCATTTATTAAATAGGAATCCTTTCCCCATTTCTTGTTTCTCTCAGGTTTATCAAAGATCAGACGGCTGTAGATGTGTGGTATTATTTCTGAGGACTCTGTTCTGTTCCATTGGTCTATAGCTCTGTTTTGGTACCAGTACCATGCTGTTTTGGTTACTGTAGCCTTGTAGTATAGTTTGAAGTCAGGTAGCGTGGCGCCTCCAGCTTTGTCCTTTTGACTTAGGATTGTCTTGGCAATGCGGGCTCTTTTTGGTTCCATATGAACTTTAAAGCAGTTTTTCCAATTCTGTGAAGAAACTCATTGGTAGCTTGATGGGGATGGCATTGAATCTATAAATAACCTTGGGCAGTATGGCCATTTTCACGATATTGATTCTTCCTATCCATGAGCATGGTATGTTCTTCCATTTGTTAGTGTCCTCTTTGATTTCACTGAGCAGTGGTTTGTAGTTCTCCTTGAGGTCCTTTACATCCCTTGTAAGTTGGATTCCTAGGTATTTTATTCTCTTTGAAGCAATTGTGAATGGAAGTTCATTCCTGATTTGGCTCTCTGCTTGTCTGTTACTGGTGTATAAGAATGCTTGTGATTTTGCACATTAATTTTGTATCCTGAGACTTTGCTGAAGTTGCTTATCAGCTTAAGGAGATTTTGGGCTGAGACAATGGGGTTTTCTAAATATACAATCATGTCATCTGCGAACAGGGACAATTTGACTTCTTCTTTTCCTAACTGAATACCCTTGATTTCTTTCTCTTGCCTGATTGCCTAGCCAGAACTTCCAACACTATGTTGAATAGGAGTGGTGAGAGGGCATCCTGTCTTATGCCAGTTTTCAAAGGGAATTTTTCCAGTTTTGCCCATTCAGTATGATATTAGCTGTGGGTTTGTCATAAATAGCTCTTATTATTTTGAGGTACGTTCCATCAATACCAAATTTATTGAGCGTTTTTAGCATGAAGGGCTGTTGAATTTTGTCAAAAGCCTTTTCTGCATCTATTGAGATAATCATGTGGTTCTTGTCTTTGGTTCTGTTTATATGCTGGATTACGTTTATTGATTTGCGAATGTTGAACCAGCCTTGCATCCAGGGATGAAGCCCACTTGATCAGGGTGGATAAGCTTTTGATTGTGCTGCTGAATCCGGTTTGCCAGTATTTTATTGAGGATTTTTGCATCGATGTTCATCAGGGATATTGGTCTAAAATTCTCTTTTTGTTGTGTCTCTGCCAGGCTTTGGTATCAGGATGATGTTGGCCTCATAAAATGAGTTAGGGAGGATTCCCTCTTTTCTATTGATTGGAATAGTTTCAGAAGGAATGGTACCAGCTCCTCCTTGTACCTCTGGTAGAATTCAGCTGTGAATCCGTCTGGTCCTGGACTTTTTGGTGGGCAGGCTATTAATTGTTGCCTCAATTTCAGAGCCTGCTATTGGTCTATTCAGGGATTCAACTTCTTCCTGGTTTAGTCTTGGGAGAGTGTAAGTGTCCAGGAAATTATCCATTTCTTCTAAATTTTCTAGTTGATTTGCGTAAAGGTGTTTATAGTATTCTCTGATGGTAGTTTGTATTTCTGTGGGGTCGGTGGTGATATCCCTTTATCATTTTTATTGCATCTATTTGATTCCTCTCTCTTTTCTTCTTTATTAGTCTTGCTAGCGGTCTGTCAATTTTGTTGATCTTTTCAAAAACCAACTCCTGGATTCATTGATTTTTGGAGGGTTTTTGTGTTTCTATCTCCTTCAGTTCTGCTCTGATCTTAGTTATTTCTTGCCTTCTGCTAGCTGAATACCCTTGATTTCTTTCTCTTGCCTGATTGCCCTAGCCAGAACTTCCAACACTATGTTGAATAGGAGTGGTGAGAGGGCATCCCTGTCTTGTGCCAGTTTTCAAAGGGAATTTTTCCAGTTTTGCCCATTCAGTATGATATTAGCTGTGGGTTTGTCATAAATAGCTCTTATTATTTTGAGGTACGTTCCATCAATACCAAATTTATTGAGCGTTTTTAGCATGAAGGGCTGTTGAATTTTGTCAAAAGCCTTTTCTGCATCTATTGAGATAATCATGTGGTTCTTGTCTTTGGTTCTGTTTATATGCTGGATTACGTTTATTGATTTGCGAATGTTGAACCAGCCTTGCATCCCAGGGATGAAGCCCACTTGATCAGGGTGGATAAGCTTTTGATGTGCTGCTGAATCCGGTTTGCCAGTATTTTATTGAGGATTTTTGCATCGATGTTCATCAGGGATATTGGTCTAAAATCTCTGCCAGGCTTTGGTATCAGGATGATGTTGGCCTCATAAAATGAGTTAGGGAGGATTCCCTCTTTTTCTATTGATTGGAATAGTTTCAGAAGGAATGGTACCAGCTCCTCCTTGTACCTCTGGTAGAATTCAGCTGTGAATCCGTCTGGTCCTGGACTTTTTTGGTGGGCAGGCTATTAATTGTTGCCTCAATTTCAGAGCCTGCTATTGGTCTATTCAGGGATTCAACTTCTTCCTGGTTTAGTCTTGGGAGTGTAAGTGTCCAGGAAATTATCCATTTCTTCTAAATTTTCTAGTTGATTTGCGTAAAGGTGTTTATAGTATTCTCTGATGGTAGTTTGTATTTCTGTGGGGTCGGTGGTGATATCCCTTTATCATTTTTTGCATCTATTTGATTCCTCTCTCTTTTCTTCTTTATTAGTCTTGCTAGCGGTCTGTCAATTTTGTTGATCTTTTCAAAAACCAACTCCTGGATTCATTGATTTTTGGAGGGTTTTTGTGTTTCTATCTCCTTCAGTTCTGCTCTGATCTTAGTTATTTCTTGCCTTCTGCTAGCTTTTGAGTGTGTTTGCTCTTCCCTCTCTAATTCTTTTAATTGTGATGTTAGAGTGTCAATTTTAGATCTTTCCTGCTTTCTCTTGTGGGCATTTAGTGCTATAAATTTCCCTCTACACTACTTTAAATGTGTCCCAGAGATTCTGGTATGTTGTATCTTTGTTCTCATTGGTTTCAAAGAACATCTTTATTTCTGCTTTCATTTCGTTATGTACCCAGTAGTCATTCAGGAGCAGGTTGTTCAGTTTCCATGTAGTTGAGCGGTTTTGATTGAGTTTCTTAGTCCTGAGTTCTAGTTTGATTGCACTGTGGTCTGAGAGACAGTTTGTTATAATTTCTGTTCTTTTACATTTGCTGAGGTGCTTTACTTCCAATTATGTGGTCAATTTTGGAATAAGTGCGATGTGGTGCTGAGAAGAATGTATATTCTGTTGATTTGGGGTGGAGAGTTCTATAGATGTCTATCAGGTCTGCTTGGTGCAGAGATGAGTTCAATTCCTGGATATCCTTGTTAACTTTCTGTCTCGTTGATCTGTCTAATGTTGACAGTGGAGTGTTGAAGTCTCCCATTATTATTGTATGTCTAAGTCTCTTTGTAAGTCTCAAGGACTTGCTTTATGAATCTGGGTGCTCCTGTATTGGGTGCATATATATTTAGGATAGTTAGCTCTTCCTGTTGAATTGATCCCTTTACCATTATGTAATGGCCTTCTTTGTCTCTTTTGATCTTTGATGGTTTAAAGTCTATTTTATCAGAGACTAGGATTGCAACCCCTGCTTTTTGTTCTCCATTTGCTTGGTAGATCTTCCTCCATCCCTTTATTTTGAGCCTATGTATGTCTCTGCATGTGAGATGGGTCTCCTGAATACAGCAGACTGATGGGTCTTGACTCTTGATCCAGTTTGCCAGTCTGTGTCTTTTAATTGGAGCATTTAGTCCATTAACATTTAAGGTTAATATTGTTATGTGTGAACTTAATCCTGCCATTATGATATTAACTGGTTATTTTGCTCATTAGTTGATTTACATTTTGGCTTGTTTTGCAATGGCTGGTACGGTTGTTCCTTTCCATGTTTAGGGCTTCCTTCAGGGTCTCTTGTAAGGCAGGCCTGGTGGTGACAAAATCTCTAAGCATTTGCTTATCTGTAAAGGATTTTATTTCTCCTTCACTGATGAAACTTAGTTTGGCTGGATATGAAATTCTGGGTTTAAAATTCTTTTCTTTAAGAACGTTGAATATTGGCCCCACTCTCTTCTGGCTTGTAGAGTTTCTGCCGAGAGATCTGCTGTTAGTCTGATGGGCTTCCCTTTGTGGGTAACCCGACCTTTCTCTCTGGCTGCCCTTAAGATTTTTCCTTCATTTCAACTTTGGTGAATCTGGCAATTATGTGTCTTGGGTTGCCCTTCTGGAGGAGTATCTTTGTGGCGTTCTCTGTATTTCCTGAATTTGAATGTTGGCCTGCCCTACTAGGTTGGGAAGTTCTCCTGGATGATATCCTGAAGAGTGTTTTCCAACTTGTTTCCATTCTCCCCTCACTTTCAGGCACCCCAATCAGACGTAGATTTGGTCTTTTACATAATCCCATACTTCTTGCAGGCTTTGTTCATTTCTTTTCTTCTTTTTCTTTTGGTTTCTCTTCTCGCTTCATTTCATTCATTTGATCCTCAATCGCTGATACTCTTTCTTCCAGTTGATCAGTCGGTTACTGAAGCTTGTGCATTTGTCACGTATTTTCGTGTCATGGTTTTCATCTCTGTCATGTCGTTTATGACCTTCTCTGCATTAATTAGTCTAGCTGTCAATTCTTCCACTCTTTTTCAAGATTTTTCGTTTCTTTGCGCTGGAGTGCGTAATTCCTCCTTTAGCTCTGAGAAGTTTGATGGACTGAAGCCTTCTTCTCTCTTCTCATCAAAGTCATTCTCTGACCAGCTTTGATCCGTTGCTGGCGATGGGCTGCGCTCCTTTGCAGGGAGATGCTCTTATTTTTGAATTCCCAGCTTTTCTGCCCTGCTTTTCCCCATCTTTGTGGTTTTATCTGTCTCTGGTCTTTGATGATGGTGGCGCACTGATGGGGTTTTGGTATAGGTGTCCTTCCTGTTTGATAGTTTTCCTTCTGCCAGTCAGAACCCTCAGCTATAGGTCTGTTGGAGATTGCTTGAGGTCCACTCCAGACCCTGTTTGCCTGGGTATCAGCAGCAGAGGTTGCAGAAGATAGAATATTGCTGAACAGCGGTGTACCTGTCTGATTCTTACTTTGGAAGCTTCCTCTCAGGGTGTACTCCACCCTGTGAGGTGTGGGGTGTCAGACTGCCCCTAGTGGGGATGTCTCCCAGTTAGGCTACTCAGGGGTCAGGGACCCACTTGAGCAGGCAGTCTGTCCCTTCTCAGATCTCAACCTCCGTGTTGGGAGATCCTGCTCTCTTCAAAGTTGTCAGACAGAGTCTTCGCGCCTGCACAAGTCTCTGCTGCTTCCCTGTTATTTTTTAGCTGAGCCGTCCCCAGGCGGAGTCTACAGAGACAGGCAGGTTTCCTTGAGCTGCTGTGAGCTCCACCCAGTTGGAGCTTCCCAGCGGCTTTGTTTACCTACTTAAGCCTCAGCAATGGCGGGCGCCCTCCCCAGCCTCGCTGCTGCCCTGCGGTTAGATCGCGCAGACTGCTGTGTTAGCAGGAGGAGGCTCCGGGGCGTGGGACCCTCCCGGCCAGGCGTGGGGTATATTCTCCTGGTGTGCCCGTTATCCTATAGCGCAGTATTGGGGTGGGAGTTACCCGATTTTCCAGGTGTTGTGTGTCTCAGTTCCCTGGTTGGGAAAAGTTCCCTTCCCCTTGCACTTCCTAGGTGAGGTGATGCCTCGCCTGGTTCACTCTCGCTGGTCGGGCCACAACAGCTGACCAGCACCCATTGTCCGGCACTCACTGGTGAGATGACCCCAGTACCTCAGTTCAAAAAGCAAGTGGTAAGGATATGCCACACAAACACTTTTAAATGACCAGATCTTGTGAGAACTCACTCACTATTGTAGAAACAGCACCAAGTCATGAGGATCTGCCTCCATGATCCAAACGCTCTCAACAGACTCTACTTCCAGCACTGGGATTACAATTCAACATGAGATTTGGGCAGGGAAAATATCCAAACTCTCTTATTCCACCACTGGTCTTTCTCAAATCTCATGCCATTCTCACATTGCAAAATACAATCATGCTTTCCCAACAGTCTCATAAAATCTTAACTCATTTCAGCACTAACTCAAAAGTCCAAAATCTCATCTAAGACAAGGCAAGCTCCTCAAGGATCTAGAACTAGAAATACCATTTGACCCAGCCATCCCATTATTAGGTGTATACCCAAAGGATTATAAATCATGCTACTATAAGACACATACACATGCATGTTTATTGCAGCACTATTCATAAGAGCAAAGACTTGGAACCAACCCAAATGTCCATCAATGATAGACCAGATTAAGAAAATGTGGCACATATACTCTATGGAATACTATGCAGCCATAAAAAGGATGAGTTCATGTCCTTTGTAGGGACATGGAGGAAGCTGGAAACCATCATTCTGAGCAAACTATCACAAGCACAGAAAACCAAACACCACATGTTCTCACTCATAGGTGGGAACTGAACAATGAATCACTTGGACACAGGGTGGAGAACATCATACACAGGGGCC
>DAKLCV010000426.1:0-12989 GCA_030247045.1 Colobus guereza
ACCCCAATACTGCGCTATAGCTAACGGGCACACCAGGAGAATATACCCCACGCCTGGCCGGGAGGGTCCCACGCCCGGAGCCTCCCTCCTTGCTAACACAGCAGTCTGCGGCGATCTAACCGCAGGGCAGCAGCGAGGCTGGGGAGGGGCGCCCGCCATTGCTGAGGCTTAAGTAGTAAACAAAGCCGCTGGGAAGCTCCAACTGGGTGGAGCTCACAGCAGCTCAAGGAAACCTGCCTGTCTCTGTAGACTCCTCTGGGGACAGGGCTCAGCTAAAAAATAACAGGGAAGCAGCAGAGACCTGTGCAGGCGCGAACGACTCTGTCTGACAACTTTGAAGAGAGCAGTGGATCTCCCAACACGGAGGTTGAGATCTGAGAAGGGACAGACTGCCTGCTCAAGTGGGTCCCTGACCCTGAGTAGCCTAACTGGGAGACATCCCCACTAGGGGCAGTCTGACACCCCACACCTCACAGGGTGGAGTACACCCTGAGAGGAAGCTTCCAAAGTAAGAATCAGACAGGTACACTCGCTGTTCAGCAATATTCTATCTTCTGCAACCTCTGCTGCTGATACCCAGGCAAACAGGGTCTGGAGTGGACCTCAAGCAATCTCCAACAGACCTATAGCTGAGGGTTCTGACTGGCAGAAGGAAAACTATCAAACAGGAAGGACACCTATACCAAAACCCCATCAGTGCGTCACCATCATCAAAGACCAGAGACAGATAAACCACAAAGATGGGGAAAAGCAGGGCAGAAAAGCTGGGAATTCAAAAATAAGAGCGCATCTCCCTGCAAAGGAGCGCAGCCCATCGCCAGCAACGGATCAAAGCTGGTCAGAGAATGACTTTGATGAGAAGAGAGAAGAAGGCTTCAGTCCATCAAACTTCTCAGAGCTAAAGGAGGAATTACGCACAGCAAGAAAGAAACGAAAAATCTTGAAAAAGAGTGGAAGAATTGACAGCTAGACTAATTAATGCAGAGAAGGTCATAAACGACATGACAGAGATGAAAACCATGACACGAGAAATACGTGACAAATGCACAAGCTTCAGTAACCGACTCGATCAACTGGAAGAAAGAGTATCAGCGATTGAGGATCAAATGAATGAAATGAAGCGAGAAGAGAAACCAAAAGAAAAAGAAGAAAAGAAATGAACAAAGCCTGCAAGAAGTATGGGATTATGTAAAAGACCAAATCTACTGATTGGGGTGCCTGAAAGTGAGGGGAGAATGGAAACAAGTTGGAAAACACTCTTCAGGATATCATCCAGGAGAACTTCCCCAACCTAGTAGGGCAGGCCAACATTCAAATTCAGGAAATACAGAGAACGCCACAAAGATACTCCTCCAGAAGGGCAACCCAAGACACATAATTGCCAGATTCACCAAAGTTGAAATGAAGGAAAAATCTTAAGGGCAGCCAGAGAGAAAGGTCGGGTTACCCACAAAGGGAAGCCCATCAGACTAACAGCAGATCTCTCGGCAGAAACTCTACAAGCCAGAAGAGAGTGGGGCCAATATTCAACGTTCTTAAAGAAAAGAATTTTAAACCCAGAATTTCATATCCAGCCAAACTAAGTTTCATCAGTGAAGGAGAAATAAAATCCTTTACAGATAAGCAAATGCTTAGAGATTTTGTCACCACCAGGCCTGCCTTACAAGAGACCCTGAAGGAAGCCCTAAACATGGAAAGGAACAACCGTACCAGCCATTGCAAAAACAAGCCAAAATGTAAATCAACTAATGAGCAAAATAACCAGTTAATATCATAATGGCAGGATCAAGTTCACACATAACAATATTAACCTTAAATGTTAATGGACTAAATGCTCCAATTAAAAGACACAGACTGGCAAACTGGATCAAGCGTCAAGACCCATCAGTCTGCTGTATTCAGGAGACCCATCTCACATGCAGAGACATACATAGGCTCAAAATAAAGGGATGGAGGAAGATCTACCAAGCAAATGGAGAACAAAAAAAGGGGTTGCAATCCTAGTCTCTGATAAAATAGACTTTAAACCATCAAAGATCAAAAGAGACAAAGAAGGCCATTACATAATGGTAAAGGGATCAATTCAACAGGAAGAGCTAACTATCCTAAATATATATGCACCCAATACAGGAGCACCCAGATTCATAAAGCAAGTCCTTGGAGACTTACAAAGAGACTTAGACTCCCATACAATAATAATGGGAGACTTCAACACTCCACTGTCAACATTAGACAGATCAACGAGACAGAAAGTTAACAAGGATATCCAGGAATTGAACTCATCTCTGCACCAAGCAGACCTGATAGACATCTATAGAACTCTCCACCCCAAATCAACAGAATATACATTCTTCTCAGCACCACATCGCACTTATTCCAAAATTGACCACATAATTGGAAGTAAAGCACCTCAGCAAATGTAAAAGAACAGAAATTATAACAAACTGTCTCTCAGACCACAGTGCAATCAAACTAGAACTCAGGACTAAGAAACTCAATCAAAACCGCTCAACTACATGGAAACTGAACAACCTGCTCCTGAATGACTACTGGGTACATAACGAAATGAAAGCAGAAATAAAGATGTTCTTTGAAACCAATGAGAACAAAGATACAACATACCAGAATCTCTGGGACACATTTAAAGCAGTGTGTAGAGGGAAATTTATAGCACTAAATGCCCACAAGAGAAAGCAGGAAAGATCTAAAATTGACACTCTAACATCACAATTAAAAGAACTAGAGAGGGAAGAGCAAACACACTCAAAAGCTAGCAGAAGGCAAGAAATAACTAAGATCAGAGCAGAACTGAAGGAGATAGAAACACAAAAACCCTCCAAAAATCAATGAATCCAGGAGTTGGTTTTTGAAAAGATCAACAAAATTGACAGACCGCTAGCAAGACTAATAAAGAAGAAAAGAGAGAGGAATCAAATAGATGCAATAAAAATGATAAAGGGATATCACCACCGACCCCACAGAAATACAAACTACCATCAGAGAATACTATAAACACCTCTACGCAAATCAACTAGAAAATTTAGAAGAAATGGATAATTTCCTGGACACTTACACTCTCCCAAGACTAAACCAGGAAGAAGTTGAATCCCTGAATAGACCAATAGCAGGCTCTGAAATTGAGGCAACAATTAATAGCCTGCCCACCAAAAAAGTCCAGGACCAGACGGATTCACAGCTGAATTCTACCAGAGGTACAAGGAGGAGCTGGTACCATTCCTTCTGAAACTATTCCAATCAATAGAAAAGAGGGAATCCTCCCTAACTCATTTTATGAGGCCAACATCATCCTGATACCAAAGCCTGGCAGAGACACAACAAAAAAGAGAATTTTAGACCAATATCCCTGATGAACATCGATGCAAAATCCTCAATAAAATACTGGCAAACCGGATTCAGCAGCACATCAAAAGCTTATCCACCCTGATCAAGTGGGCTTCATCCCTGGGATGCAAGGCTGGTTCAACATTCGCAAATCAATAAACGTAATCCAGCATATAAACAGAACCAAAGACAAGAACCACATGATTATCTCAATAGATGCAGAAAAGGCTTTTGACAAAATTCAACAGCCCTTCATGCTAAAACGCCAATAAATTCGGTATTGATGGAACGACTCTCAAAATAATAAGAGCTATTTATGACAAACCCACAGCTAATATCATACTGAATGGGCAAAACTGGAAAAATTCCTTTGAAAACTGGCAAAGACAGGGATGCCCTCTCTCACCACTCCTATTCAACATAGTGTTGGAAGTTCTGGCTAGGGCAATCAGGCAAGAGAAAGAAATCAAGGGTATTCAGTTAGGAAAAGAAGAAGTCAAATTGTCCCTGTTTGCAGATGACATGATTGTATATTTAGAAAACCCCATTGTCTCAGCCCAAAATCTCCTTAAGCTGATAAGCAACTTCAGCAAAGTCTCAGGATACAAAATTAATGTGCAAAATCACAAGCATTCTTATACACCAGTAACAGACAAGCAGAGAGCCAAATCAGGAATGAACTTCCATTCACAATTGCTTCAAAGAGAATAAAATACCTAGGAATCCAACTTACAAGGGATGTAAAGGACCTCTTCAAGGAGAACTACAAACCACTGCTCAGTGAAATCAAAGAGGACACAACAAATGGAAGAACATACCATGCTCATGGATAGGAAGAATCAATATCGTGAAAATGGCCATACTGCCCAAGGTTATTTATAGATTCAATGCCATCCCCATCAAGCTACCAATGAGTTTCTTCACAGAATTGGAAAAACTGCTTTAAAGTTCATATGGAACCAAAAAGAGCCCGCATTGCCAAGACAATCCTAAGTCAAAAGGACAAAGCTGGAGGCGCCACGCTACCTGACTTCAAACTATACTACAAGGCTACAGTAACCAAAACAGCATGGTACTGGTACCAAAACAGAGCTATAGACCAATGGAACAGAACAGAGTCCTCAGAAATAATACCACACATCTACAGCCATCTGATCTTTGATAAACCTGAGAGAAACAAGAAATGGGGAAAGGATTCCTATTTAATAAATGGTGCTGGGAAAATTGGCTAGCCATAAGTAGAAAGCTGAAACTGGATCCTTTCCTTACTCCTTATACGAAGATTAATTCAAGATGGATTAGAGACTTAAATGTTAGACCTAATACCATAAAAACCCTAGAAGAAAATCTAGGTAGTACCATTCAGGACATAGGCATGGGCAAGGACTTCATGTCTAAAACACCAAAAGCAACGGCAGCAAAAGCCAAAATTGACAAATGGGATCTAATTAAACTAAAGAGCTTCTGCACAGCAAAAGAAACTACCATCAGAGTGAACAGGCAACCTACAGAATGGGAGAAAATTTTGCAATCTACTCATCTGACAAAGGGCTAATATCCAGAATCTACAAAGAACTCAAACAAATATACAAGAAAAACAAACAACCCCATCAAAAAGTGGGCAAAGGATATGAACAGACATTTCTCAAAAGAAGACATTCATACAGCCAACAGACACATGAAAAATGCTCATCATCACCGCCATCAGAGAAATGCAAATCAAAACCACAATGAGATACCATCTCACACCAGTTAGAATGGCCATCATTAAAAATCAGGAAACAACAGGTGTTGGAGAGGATGTGGAGAAATAGGAACACTTTTACACTGTTGGTGGGATTGTAAACTAGTTCAACCATTATGGAAAACAGTATGGCGATTCCTCAAGGATCTAGAACTAGATGTACCATATGACCCAGCCATCCCACTACTGGGTATATACCCAAAGGATTATAAATTATTCTACTACAAAGACACATGCACACGTATGTTTATTGCGGCACTATTCACAATAGCAAAGACTTGAATCAACCCAAATGTCCATCTGTGACAGACTGGATTAAGAAAATGTGGCACATATACACCATGGAATACTATGCAGCCATAAAAAGGATGAGTTTGCGTCCTTTGTAGGGACATGGATGCAGCTGGAAACCATCATTCTTAGCAAACTATCACAAGAAGAGAAACCAAACACCGCATGTTCTCACTCATAGGTGGAACTGAACAATGAGATCACTTGGACTTGGGAAGGGAACATCACACACTGGGGCTTATCATGGGGAGGGGGAGGGGAGGGATTGCATTGGGGAGTTATACCTGATATAAATGATGAATTGATGGGTGCTGACGAGTTGATGGGTGCAGCACACCAACATGGCACAAGTATACATATGTAACAAACCTGCACGTTATGCACATGTACCCTAGAACTTAAAGTATAATAAAAAAAAAAAAAAAAAAAAAAAAAAAAAAAAGAATAAGACTATCATCTAATCATGAAAGATTCAACAGAAAGTATCATTTTAGTAATATCATTTTTGAAACATGGAAACAAATTACCAAAGAATTTAATATCATTTAAATTGAAGTAATCAAACTCAATTGAAATATTCAATCAGGCATCAAGAGAAAAGTTTTTCAAAATTGAATAATCAAATATAACAACAGAAAAGAATCACAGACTGTTTTGGAGTTACAGCATATTGACTGAAAAGGATATTCATGAGAAATGAAAATTTTTAAATAACAAAAGCTATTCAAACCAATGAAAAATTTAGAGTCTTCATTCTTGAAAGAATCAATAATGAACTAGAAACAAGATATTCAAATCATTCCATTAACATGTTTCAAGGATATTTTAAGAACAGATTTTGTCTATTGAATCAACATCAAGTTTACCAAATAAAGATATTGATTTTCAATAAGAACATAGTCAAAGAATTATAGATGACATATTTAAGCTATTATCAATGAGGTACAATGTTCATCATGTGCTAGTAAGAATAATGAAAATAATTTTCCATCAGCAAACATATGTTCTGATATAAACATAATAGATTCATTTCAAAAGATTAAGAGAAAATAGAATCATTTAGACAGACAAATGTACTTTTTTTCTCTGTTTCAAAGAAAGGAGAAAAAGATAAAGAAAAATGAAGACTTCCATGAGAAAAAATTAAAAAAATTTTTGAATATGAAATTAACAGAATGAAGAAATATGATTGAGAGGAACTCAAAATTGTCAGATCAATTCTTGAAAAATTTTTTCAAATGTTAAATATGTAGCAACTGAAACATGGAGAAAATGAACAGGAGAAAAGTCAAATACACTTATCATAGATACTAATCAACATTATCTTCTTGCTTTATTTCTGAGAAATAGACAATGTCATACTCAGAATGTAAACAACACTTAGAGATTAAAGGAAAGAAAATCTTTAAACATATCAGAAGAAAATTTTTTATTAAAAATACATTAAAAGAACATTATACATCAGAAAATTTATCATTAGATGAAAAACTCATTACAGGCTATTGTCACATGTTAGATCTACCAATATATTTCAGACATGGAAACATTTGTATGAACAAAATGAAATATCAATTCTGATACTTCAGATTCATTCATATATCAAATTAAGACTTGAGACATAGCACTGTGATTTCAACATAACAAGATCAAATTATAGATGAAGATATTGAATATTATTTATATGCACAATTCAAGAGAAATTTTGCAAATATGTTAAAAATAATCATGCTAAACTTGAATATCATATAAAAGGAATAAATCATATTTCTTAGACTAAGTTAAATATTAAAGCTCAATTCATGCTTTGACTGATTACCAACAGACTGTCTGATAAAGTTTATCAGAGAGATAAAATAAAGGCTCTACAACAAAGCACCTGGGGGGGTTTGGAGAACTGAGACATATTTTCCTATGTTTGAAATGTTCTACTGACATAGACACATCTTGACATAATATAGTTTATTCACTAATTGTATACAGATGAAACAAAACAAAGAAATAACAAGAGAATGAGATTTCACACTCTACTGACAATTATGTCAGCTTTTTTAAAAAGCTTTTCTGGAGTTTTCATTTCCATTAAGATAGGACTCAGATTACAAATTTAAAAAGAAACAGAAGAAGACAAAAACAAATAAAAAAAGTCTTTCTTGAGGTTTTGAATCAGTTCAATCTGTGAACATTTACAGAGTAGATTGATATATTCTATCAAGAACTTTCCAGAATATTAAAACTGAATTGAATGTATTACCAGATAGTTAAAAGGACTATTTAATTAATAAAATGAACTATGTTCAAAGGAAAAATAATCAACCAATAGTAGAAGGAATTGAGACTTCTTTAGAAAAAAATTTGTTGATAAAATGAAAATGTATCATATAGATTTTTAAAGAATTAAAATTTGTTTCCTATAATTTCATTAAATTATAAATATGATTTTCATATTGTGATTATTAAAATAATATGAAGACATTTAGATAATCAAAAATGGAGTTTTGTGCAATTATAGTTCATGCAAGATGAATATGTTTTCTAATAATTAGATAGAAATGCATGTTCTCTTTGTTCTTGAATATTTCATAAGATTAAAAACTAAGTAAAATTGAAATAGCTCACAATCATTATGGAACAAATAATAAAACACTCAGGAGAAAAAGACACATGTGATAAAATTCTATGACTCAGTGAAAGAAATGAAATCAAATTTTAGAAATAAAAACTCATGTGATGTTCTGAAATTTAGAAGATCAAAAATGTTGAACAGATTGAAATATGGTAGCCATCAATTAAATTAAAAATCACAACACTGAACACTGAGCATAGTTCAATTGAAACCATGCCAGAAATCTTTTTTTATCTCACATACAAAAAGAGCATCATTTGATATTCATCAGAATGAACTACAAAACCAAAGATAAATACAGTGAAAAATTTCAAAGGACAATGTCATATCCTTCTCAGATCCCATTAAAAGTCACATAAATTATTGTCCTTTTACTTCAATGGTTGAAACAAATTTCAAATATGCTGAAAGAAACCAAATATCAAATGCTCATAGAATATTCTTCATTCATAATAAAATTTCATCTACAGACATTTAATAGTGAGAAAGTTAATATCAAAGATGACCCTATAACACCAGGATTATTAACTACAAAAATCTGAACAATTCAGATAGTTTTGTGATAGATCAAAGATAATGATACATTTAGCTGCACTAAAGAACATCTCTTTTCAGGAACAATAAAAGAAAAGAGTCAAATGTTGAATATTAAAGAACTCAGAGTGTTCAAATCTGTCCTTTAAACATATTTTTATTGCAAAATTATCTTCTATACATGAATTTAAAATCACAGAATTTTAGCAAGATGAAAAATTAACTCACAACTTTACAAATGAATTTCAGATTCCATAATTGAACTAAATATTCAAAACAAAAATTTTGAAATGATGCATTCATTTTGTTACATCAAGATAAATAAATGAAATATATTTTCTTTTCAAAATTGGAATAAAAACTATGGAAACACCATTTATAGAACTGCTTAAATAATCATAATAAGAAAATAGAATTAATAATAAAATAAAAAAACCTAATGATTATGCATTACAGAGAATTTTGAAGAGAAGACATATTCATACATGTAAAAAATGATCTTTTTAAAAATCACTGAATCAGAAGAATTCATAAAATAAAAGAAGGGGGCAAGATGGCAAGAATAGGAACAGCTCAGTCTCCAACTCCCAGCTGAGAACAGAAGAAGGTGATTTCTGCATTTCAACTGAGGTACTGGGGTCATCACAGTGGGTACAGGACAGTGGGTCAGCTGCTGAGCATCAACCAAAGCTGAGCATCACCTCACCTGGGAAGCGCAAGGGGAAGGGAATTTTCCAGCCAGGGAACTGTGACACACAACACCTGGAAAATTAACTCCCACCCAATACTGTAAGGTCAGCAACACACCAGGAAATATCCCACGCCTGGCCGGAGGGTCCCACCCATGGAGCCCTCATTAAGCACAGCAGTCTGAGAAACTGCAAGGCAGCGAGGCTGGGAGGGGAGCCCACATTGCTGAGGCTTAAGTAGGTAAACAAAGCTGAAGCTTGAACTGGGTGGAGCCCACAGCAGCTCAAGGAAACCTGCCTGTCTCTGTAGACTCCACCTCTGGGGAGGCACATAGCTAACAAAAGGCAGCAGAAACTTGCAGACTTAAACACCTGTCTGACAGCTTTGAAGAGAGCAGTGATCTCCCAACACGGAGGTTGAGATCTGAGAAGGACAGACTGCCTGCTCAAGTGGGTCCCTGACCCTGAGTAGCCTAACTGGGAGACATCCCCACTAGGGGCAGTCTGACACCCCACAGAGCACCCCTGAGAGGAAGCTTCCAGAAGAATCAGACAGGTACATTTGCTGTTCAGCAATATTCTCTTCTGCAACCTCTGCTGATACCCAGGCAAACAGGGTCTGGAGGACCTCAAGCAAACTCCAACAGACCTATAGCTGAGGGTCCTGACTGTTAGAAGGAAAACTATCAAACAGGAAGGACATACACCAAAACCCCATCAGTAGTCACCATCATCAAAGACCAAAGGTAGATAAACCACAAAGATGGGGAAAAGCAGGGCAGAAAAGCTGAATTCAAAAATAAGAGCATCTCCAAAGGAGCAGCTCGCCAGCAACGGATCAAAGCTGGTGGAGAATGACTTTGACGAGAGAAGAAGGCTTCAGTCCATCAAACTTCTCAGAGCTAAAGGAGGAATTAACCAGCAAAGAAACTAAAATGAAAAAGATTGAAGAATCTAACTAACTAATTAATGCAGAGAAGTCATGACTGATGGAGATGAAAACCATGATGAAAATACACAATGCACAAGCTTCAGTAACTGATTCGATCAACTGGAAGAAAGAGTATCAGTGATTGAGGATCAAATGAATGAAATGAAGAGAAGAGAAGAAGAAGAAAAGAAATGAACAAAGCCTGCAAGAAGTATGGGATTATGTAAAAGACCAAATCTACATCTGATTGGGGTGCCTGAAAGTGAGGGGAGAATGGAACCAAGTTGGAAAACACTCTTCAGGATATCATCCAGGAGAACTTCCCAACCTAGTAGGGCAGGCCAACATTCAAATTCAGGAAATACAGAGAACGCCACAAAGATACTCCAGAAGAGCAACCCAAGACACATAATTGCAGATTCACCAAAGTTGAAATGAAGGAAAAATCTTAAGGGCAGCCAGAGAGAAAGGTCGGGTTACCCACAAAGGGAAGCCCATCAGACTAACAGCAGATCTCGGCAGAAACTCTACAAGCCAGAAGAGAGTGGGGGCCAATAATATTCAACATTCTTAAAGAAAAGAATTTTAAACCCAGAATTTCATATCCAGCCAAACTAAGTTTCATAAGTGAAGGAGAAATAAAATCCTTTACAGACAAGCAAATGCTTAGAGATTTTGTCACCACCAGGCCTGCCTTACAAGAGACCCTGAAGGAAGCACTAAACATGGAAAGGAACAACCGGTACCAGCCATTGCAAAACATTAAAATGTAAAGACCATTGATGCTAGAAGAAACTGCATCAACTAATGAGCAAAATAACCAGTTAATATCATAATGGCAGGATCAAGTTCACACATAACAATATTAACCTTAAATGTAAATGGACTAAATGCTCCAATTAAAAGACACAGACTGGCAAACTGATAAAGAGTCAAGACCCATCAGTCTGCTGTATTCAGGAGACCCATCTCACATGCAGAGACACATAGGCTCAAAATAAAGGGATGGAGGAAGATCTACCAAGCAAATGGAGAACAAAAAAAAAGCAGGGTTGCAATCCTAGTCTCTGATAAAACAGACTTTAAACCATCAAAGATCAAAAGAGACAAAGAAGGCCATTACATAATGGTAAAGGGATCAATTCAACAGGAAGAGCTAACTATCCTAAATATATATGCACCCAATACAGGAGCACCCAGATTCATAAAGCAAGTCCTTAGAGACTTACAAAGAGACTTAGACTCACACAATAATAATGGGAGACTTCAACACTCCACTGTCAACATTAGACAGATCAATGAGACAGAAAGTTAACAAGGATATCCAGGAATTGAACTCATCTCTGCACCAAGCAGACCTAATAGACATCTATAGAACTCTCCACCCCAAATCAACAGAATATACATTCTTCTCAGCACCACATCGCACTTATTCCAAAATTGACCACATAATTGGAAGTAAAGCACCTCAGCAAATGTAAAAGAACAGAAATTATAACAAACTGTCTCAGACCACAGTGCAATCAAACTAGAACTCAGGACTAAGAAACTCAATCAAAACCGCTCAACTACATGGAAACTGAACAACCTGCTCCTGAATGACTACTGGGTACATAACTAAATGAAGGCAGAAATAAAGATGTTCTTTGAAACCAATGAGAACAAAGATACAACATACCAGAATCTCTGGGACACATTTAAAGCAGTGTGTAGAGGGAAATTTATAGCACTAAATGCCCACAAGAGAAAGCAGGAAAGATCTAAAATTGACACCTAACATCACAATTAAAAGAACTAGAGAAGCAAGAGCAAACACATTCAAAAGCTAGCAGAAGGCAAGAAATAACTAAGATCAGAGCAGAACTGAAGGAGATAGAGACGCAACAGGTGAAACATTATTATTATTTTATCTGTTCCAGTGATCTGCAATCAATGATCTTCTATGTTACTGTTGCAATTGCTTCTGTATGCCATAAACTGCATGCATAAAAGATGATAAACTTAATCAATACATGTTTTGTGTGTTCTGACTGCTCCACCGACTTGCTGTTTTCCTATCTTGCCCCTTCTCCTGGAAGGAGAGGCTCTTTACTTCCTGAAACATGGCAATACTGAAATTGGGCCAATTAATAACACCACAACAACCTCTAAGTCTTCAACTGAGAGAAAGTGTTGCACATCTTTAATTTTAATCAAAAGCTAGAAATAATTAAGCTTAATGGGGAAGTCATGTTGAAAGTCAGGACAGGCTAAAAGCTGGGATTTCTTGTGCCATTAGCCAAGTTGTGATGCAAAGGAAAAATTTGTGAAGTAAGTTAAAAGTGCTACTCTAGTGAAAACATTAATCAAGAACACAAAACAGCCTTATTGCTGACATGGGACAAAATTTGAGTAGTCTGATAGAAGATCAAACCAGTCACAAAATGTCTTCAAGCCAAAGCCTAATCCAGAGCAAAAGCCTAACTCTCTTGAATTCTGTGAAGGCTGAGAGGTGATGAAGCTGCAGAAGAAAAGTCTGCAACTAGCAGAGGTTGGTTCATGAGGTTTAAGAAAAGAAGCCATCGCCATAACATAAAAGGGCAAAGTGAAGCAGCAGCTGCTGATACAGTAGCTACAAGTTATCCAGAAGATCTAGCTAAGATAATTGATGAAGGTGGCTACACTGAAAAACAGATTTTCAGTGTAGATGAAACATTATTCTATTGGATGAAGATGCCATCTATGACTCTGATAGTGAGAGAGGAGAAGTGAATGCCTGGCTTCAAAGCTTTAAAGGACAGGCTGACTCTCTTGTTAGGAACAAATGCAGCTGGTGACTTTAAGTTGAAGCCAATG
>DAKLCV010000427.1:0-12983 GCA_030247045.1 Colobus guereza
TCATTACATTTTAATATACTTTGTTGTTTGATTTATTATTTTCTGGTTGTGTCCTCTATTAACTAATTAAATGTAATTAGTTATATTCACTATCAATAATTTAATTATGAATTAATTAATAATTTAATTTCAATTTATGATTAAATTTTAATTATTTATTAAATTTTAACTATTTTAATTATTAATTTGATATTAATTATTAATAAACATGTAGATACCTAATAAGAGAGCTTCAAAATACAAGATGGAAAAACTCACAGAACTGAAAGGACAAATTTACTGATCTATAATTATAAATGTAGGCTACTTTTCTCAATAATATATAGAATAGTAAAGAGAAAATCTACAAAAGTATAGAAGAATTTAATGGCATCATCAGTCCAGGATTACAATTGACATGTGTTGAGCACTTCACCAAACAACAAAAAATGCACTTTCTCTATATTCTAAACTTAAACATTTAAAAGAATGAAAAAAAAAAATCCTGAGATATTCTCTGACCATAATGGAATTAACAGAAAGGTAATATAAACATATACAATCATTTTGAAATAAAACAACTTACTTCTAAATAATTCATAGGTCACTAAAGTAATTAGAAAATACTTTGAACTGAACAAAGATAGAGCTATAACATATCAACATTTATGATTAATGTTTAGAGTAGAATTTGTATTATTAAATGCTTATACTAAAAAAAGAAAAGTCTGACATCGATAATCTCAGCTTCCACCTTACAAAACTAGTAAAGAAAAGCAAAATAAACCCAAGTTTGCAAAATGAAGAGAGTAATCAAAATGGAAGCAGGAATAAGATAAATTGAAAACAGAAAAACACTTTGAAAAAAAATCAGTAAAACAGATGACCCTCTGACAAATGAATAAAAAGAAAGTGAGAAGCCGGGCACAGTGGCTCACACCTGTAACCCCAGCACTTTGGGAGGCTGAAGTGAGCGAATCACAAGGTCAGGGGATCGAGACCATCCTGCCTAACATGGTGAAACCCCGTCTCTACTACAAAAATACACAAAATTATCAGGGTGTGGTGACACAGGCCTGTAGTCCCAGCCACTCAGGAGGCTGAGGCAGGAGAATTGCTTGAACCTGGGAGGCAGAGGTTGCAATGAGTCAAGATCATGCCACTGCACTCCAGCCTGGGTGACAGAGCAAGACTCCGTCTCAAAAAAAAGAAAATGAGAAGACACAAGTTGACAACATGAAGAATGAAGGATGTGATGCTACTACAACCCTGCAGACATTAAAAGTCTACAATTAGTACAATTAATAACAGAAATTAATTATTTTTAGACATCCATAAATTACAAGTCACTCAAGATAAAATGGATAACCAGAATTATCCTATATGTAGTAATGCAATTAAATTTGTAATTTTAAATCTTCTCAAGAAATCCTAGCCAACTATTTTCCAAAATGGCTATATTACTTAGTCTCAGTGCCTAGGGACTCAATGTATAACAATCTTCTTCCCCTAGAAGTAAGTCTTTTTTAACAGTGTATTTGTTGGCATTTGATTTTTGTTTTTTGTCGTTGTTTTTTTCATTCTTCCCTCCACCTCTGCAATGATTTCCCACCAGTCCACTAGGGGTAGTAGTACTTGCCATTCTTTCCCCACACATCAAGGCTTTCATATTGTAGTAAAGGCAAGAAAAAATGTTCTGGTAACATTTTTTTTTTGCCCCTTCCCAAATAGCTGCTTTTTTATACTGTCCTGCTCTCCCATATTCAGTCTTCATCAATATGTCATATTTCCTAGCTCAACTCTTATTTGACCTCTCCCTTTTTAGGCACCATCTCTCTGGACTTTGAGCTAGTTAGTTGCTCTGTAAACTCAGGTCTCTGAAGGGTTAAATAAATCATGAATTTGAATGTTGTCCATTTTTTTCTTTGTGTCAACATGAAGATGACTCTGCTTCCAGTACTATAGAGTCTAGGGTAAAAGTCTGAGGCTGAAACTCTTTCTTTTACTAATATATTTTATAGATCTTTCTCTACTTATAAATATAATTCTTCCTTTCTGTAGTGTTATATAGTATTTATCAATACAGGTTTATACTAGGTAATGTAACCATTTTGTGAGTGATGGACAGTAATTTTTCTCAATTTTTAAATCAAGTATTGCTTCTACAGATGTCTTTTGAAATATCTCTGCATAGTTATCTCAATAGAATAAATACATGGAACTTAGGGTATTGGCATCCATAGACCAACTTATTTTCCCAAAATACAGGTCTAATAATGTGTTTCCTTCAATACAGTCTTTCAATGATTTTCCTTAAAATTAAATTAAAATGCTTTTACTTATATATCTATATCCAACCTAACTTTCTGCATTATCTTCTATTTCATTTACAGTATTATTCTATCATTAATATGAAAAAAACCTCAGTGGTTCTTGTTTTAGAACAAGAAGTCTTCACGCTTATGCTATAATATGATTTAATCCCACAGAGATTTTCTCATAAAAAATTGATTCTGCATTTATGCTTATTGTTCTTATTGTGAATAGACATAAGAAACAACTAGACGAAAAATTAATCGAATATATTGTGACACTGATATTGAAGGCATGTTCATTAGGCTGTTCACATACATTTATGTAACGGTTATCTGTTTATCAATAGAGCCAGGAAAAGTTTCTTTTCTTTCTTTTTATGAATGTATTTACTTCCTTTCATGAGATGGTGAGAGAACTATAACTTACCTCTTTTCCATTTCTGTTTAGATTGATAGAAAGTCTTAGTCAAATTTTGTGTTCCAAGTTATACTACCAGCCTAGATTTTATTGGTATCTCTTTCTATAAAATTATCGACCAACTACAATATTCAAGACACTATGTTAATTATAGCATGTATAAGTGAGTGTAGCTCAAATCTTTTGTTCTTGCAGTACTCATTTACAGCTAGCTTGGGGAACAAAATGACCCAAAAATCAGAAACCGTGGAATACAATATAATGCATAAGAGTTCAGGAAAATGAATTACTATGGCCTGGAAGAGTTTTTAAAAATCAGCAAATTTTATATTTCATAGTGAATAAATTAAGAGGAGAGGATGAGATTAGGAATAAGAAACAGAATATGAGCATCTCCAAGACATGTTTGAAGGACAGTGAGATGACTTTTTATTCTTATAAGTAAAAATTTAAAAAATAAAATACAATTTGGCTTTGGTTATAATTAATAAAAATTATTTGTTATAATAAGATTTCAAGGATCAGAATCTTATAAAGTCAAATGCTGTTAATTATCAAAGCACTAGGCTATAAAATATCAATAAGATAACATAGAGGAAGTTATAGAACATACATACTCCAGGGATTATGAAAGAACAAGAAATTAGGGCTAATTATAGATAAGATATGTTAAATATACACTACTGTAATTCTTATTATCTTCAATAAGGCAAGGCAATAAGTAGAGATTTTCTACTTTTTTTTTTTTTTTTTTGACAAAGTATCACTCTTGTCATCCAGGGTGGAGAGTGCAATGGCATGATCTCGGCTCACCACAATCTCCACCTCCCGGGAACAAGCGATTCTCCTGCCTCAGTCTCCCGAGTAGCTCGGATTATAGGCATGTGCCACCATGCCCAGCTAATTTTGGTATTTTCAGTAGAGACAGGCATTTGCCATGTTGGCCGGACTGGTCTTGGACTCCAGACCTCAGGAGATCTACCTGCCTTGGCCTCCCAAAGTGCTGGGATTACAGGAGTGAGCCACCGTGCTCAACCGAGATTTTCTACCTCTTCAATGCAAGTTGTTAGTTGGAACAGGTTTTCAAATATTAAACAAAAATGCTTTTGCAATTTCAGAGGAAACTAAACTCATCTAGAAGCATGTCAAATATATTTTTTCTTTTAATTTATAGAACATGTATGATGCAGAAAAGGTAATTTGTGCATCAAAATGGTGAATGTGTTAAAATCAGACTCTTGCATAATCAAGTATGTTGACTCTTGAGTCGACATAAGAAAACTCAGATTCCTTAAGACCCCTTGCAGACCACATTTTAAAGTGTGCTTTACTGATTAAAACGCAAAGGCGACACAATGCTTTGATTGATAGATTGATTGCTTTCAAATGTGAAGAAGTAAGACAAAATGTATAAGCGTTAGTTAGATGACTAGTGGCAAACCTGGGAACCCCAGGATGAGACATTTTGGCATCCTCGCATATGCAGAAATATCCAACAGAAGTACGACATTGAAAACTAAAGGTATTCATATCATTTGTATCTTTGCAGGAAAAGCTGAGATGTTCATTCTTTTTAGATATGAGCTACCAATGGCCTCAATTCCATAAATAGCATAAGAAAAAATACAGGAAAACTGCCATAAATATGTCACAAGTGAGTACAAACTAGTTAATATAAGATTTCATTTCCCATGACATTCAAAATATCTAGAACTACACACTTTCTGTGCAACAATTACCTGGACATGAGTAGTAGCTGCCTCCTTTACAATGGCAAAAATAAATGTTTAGCCATACTCCTCCGAACATTGTGGATTGCACACCAGGCTTGTTTCATTCGGTTATTTTATTTTCCTTCAATTATACTATTTTCTAGTCTATTTTGGTATGTGTCTTTGTTGCCCTTGGTTTAAACTCATCCTTGTGAATATTTTAAAATATCACCTTGGTGTCAGTCAGAGTGACATGATCTATAGCATATAGCAAAATGAGAATTGCATAATAAAATACTCTAAAGGAAATGATCTGTGGGACACAAAAATGTAGATTTTCTTGAATATAAATCTGTATACTGTTTTCTAACCTGGATTTTACACAATAGGTTTAAATGCCTAACATTCCTGAAGAAGCTACTTTGCAATAGGTGCTAGGCTAGATGCAGATACACACATATAAAACAGACTTCCCCATGCTGACAGTATGCAGGGCTACAGAAGAAAAGACCTAATGCAAATGCAACAGAAGGGTGCAATAGTACCGTGTTATCAGTACTGGGAGGAAAGCAGCTTATTATGCTTAAGTGAGTGCGTGGTTTGGGGCAGAGTTTCAGGTGAGAATGTTCGGAAAGGCGTCTCAGAGAAAGCAACACCGGGACTATCCAGAAGAACTATAATTTTAAAAAGACAGGAAAGCAAAGGGCAATTGGACAGAAAGAACACTGGTGTCCCTGATGCACTGGTCATAAACTCTCAGTGATAAAAAGGTGATGTTGGTATTTGCACATGACACAAATGAAGATTGTTGAAAAATAAAATAGCCAATTTACAAACTATTGTATTTGCTAAATAACAGCAGCAGTTTTCATAATAATGGTTCTTTTCTCTGAACATGATGATTCTTATTGACTTATTGATTATTTTTAAAATTCTCCAAATGCACTTAAATAAATAGGCATTAAAAAAGAATCATTAGGAAACTCTCACTAACCATAAACCAAATGTCTTATTGTACTATTTTCTAAGCTTCTTCATGAGAACAGTATTTTTCTGCCTCTCTTCAGAAATTATACACCTTTAACATGGTTGCATATTCAGCATTTCCAATTTTTAATTAGATTCTTGTTTAAAATAAAAGACATGGTAAGGGAAAAAAATGACATTTACAACCTATTTCAAAATCTATTTTACCTTCATCTGTTACTTGTATTTTATTATTAATATAAGTTTGTTTGCAAAGCAATGCATTTTAAAACATCCCTCCTTTACACTTCTTTCTTTATTAAAGTCAGTAGCACAGAGGAAAAAAAAAATCAAACTGAAAGCCTCAGGTTTTTTTTTTTTTTTAACTGCAATGTCTTTCTTTTAGCTATGTTGAAATTCATTAAAGTGATTGTACTAGAGGATTTGGCAGAGTTAATGTCAGGCTTTAATTTATCAGGGTAAATTTTGTAAAAAAATAATGCTGTGCTTTGTCTAAGAAATGCTTTGACATTTTATGTATGATTAAAAGCTAACGTGATTTAGTTTGGAAAGAGAATTATGGAACATATTGTGTGAAAACAGATTCATGCCATAAAATGTTTTAAATTAAAAAAAAGTTGGTGTAATGCTTCTTTCTCTTAAAGTAATGTGCTGATTTCTAATTCCCTCTCTCTCCTCCTCCCTCTCTTAAGATGTGAATGCTTAAATTAGATAAATTCAATTATGCCTCAATTTGTCTTTTGCCTTTCGAAAAACTAATTAGAAGTTATTGAGTTAAAAACCGTTAGTGGTTTCAAAATATATTAGAACTGTGGAATTTAAGACACTGCTGGATACATAAACTTTCTGACTTCGAATCTGCCCATGCATATGTTGTTCATTGAAGCAAATATATCCATTATAAGAATGGCATATACATATCTAAATATTTTAATGATTAGCTGAGGTGAGTCTAGGAATGGCAGTGGAATGAAAAGTTTAGGCAGAGGTAGCATTGGGTACATAAACTTTCTGACTTTTGATCTCCCCATGCACATGTTACTCACTGAAGCAAATATATCCATTATAAGAATGACAAATACATGCCTAATACATTAAGGATTAGCTGAGGTGAGTCTAGGAATGGAAATAGTATAAAAAATTTAGACAGAGGCAACATTGGAATAGTGAATTATATTTATTTGTTTATGCAATTTGTTGAGTTCTTAGTGTGTGTGAAGCACAGTTGCAGAGTCTAGAAACAGAATAACAGGCATAATTTTTGAACTCACAGAGCATATGATCCAATAGAAGAGACTTGATACAAATGATATTTTAGGCTGCTGGCCATTCCTCGTTTTAAAGATGGAAGTATGGAGGCTTTGGTTTCTTCCCCAGTGGGTAGATTCATTGAAATTTGCACAGAAGAAACATACCTGAAAACATGAGGTAAGCATGGAGATGTTTTAAATGTCAGGCATGCATGACACACATTAAAATGATACGAAATCTCTCCTAGTCTAAGGGAGCCCAGACCCCCAAAACACTATAGTCATGCTCTGGTGTTTTGTTTGCTATCATTTAAAAAAATTGTCTTCTCATACATTTATTAAAATACCATACTTATCAATTTTGATAAACTAGGAAGTAAATGTGTCATGAACAATTATATTCTAGAATGAATGGGAATTCTGAGTTTTGGGCAATAGAGAAGGTTATTGAGGGAATGATATTTAAAACTTGCAGAAGGAGGAGCCATTGTTTAGTAATAAATGGGCAGGAAGGCATGCTAGGAAGAAGTTAGCCCTTGAGAAAATCCAGAGTGAAACGGAGAACTGTGCTTTGGAGGAACTGATAGAAGACCATACTGATGGAAGGAGAAAGATAGGCAGGAGATAGATAATAGGCAAGGTTGTATGTGTATATACGTATATACACTGATACGGATTGGCTCTCTGTCCCCATCCAAATCTCTGTTGAATTGTAATCTCCTGTGCTGGGGGAGGAACTTTGTGAGAGATGATTGAAACACTGGTGTGGTTTCCCCCTTGCTGTTCTTGTGCTAGTGAGTGAATTCTCATAAGATCTGATGGTTTCAAAATGTGGCACTTCCCTCTTCGCTTGCTCTCTCTCCTGCTCATGACGATAAGACATACTTGCTTCTCTTTTGCCTTCCACCATGATTCTAAGTTTCCTGACGCCTCTGCTGCCATGTGAAACTGTGAGTCAATTAAACCTCTTTTCATTATAAAATGCCCAGTTTTTATAGCAGTTCTTTATAGCAAATAGTTCTTTACAGCAGTGTGAAAATGGGCTAATACATAACACATATATGCACAAACATGAATATATGTATGCATGTATATTTAAAAATAGCAAAAGGAAGCAGCAGCTCAAAGATTTTAAATAGTGTCATGAGATGATCTCACTTGCATTGTGAGTAGATCTCCTGCTGGCTGTGTGAGAAATCGATTAGGAGGGCTTAGAGTAGACGTGAGGAAAAGAAAAAGGAAGCCATTGCTGTAGATGCTAGTCCCTTAACCTGAGGATAATTAGGTGGATGTGAAACACATTTAGAAAGTAAAAATGAAAAATTTTGATGATGATTGCATGTAAGAGACAGAGAGAGGCCGTAAAGATTGTGTTTATAAATCTAACAAAGAAAAAATTCTGTAGCATGTCTAGGTCAAACAAAGTATGTTTTGCTTATCATAAGGTATATTATCACTTTGAAAAAAAATGTTAAGTCAAATAAAACTCAAAATCAAAATTAGGATATGGTTCTCTGTCTGGTTAATGTACCATAGGTCTCTTAGGAAATGACCTGGGTGCACTGGCTAGTTGTGAAGTTGAATACATTATTTTAAAAAATAAAACTGCACAAAAATTCCAATGGACACACAAGTATGGATACAGTTTTTTTTTTTTTTTAGATTCTCCATCAGCAATTTAAAAAATTCCCTGTTTATTGAGGTGGCCTTTCAACACAAACAAAACAAACCAACAATATAAAAAGCAGTCACAATTGTTTACTGCATCTCTAACAAAATTAGCATAATAGAATTTCATGGTATCTTCTGGTCTAGTCAGCTTCCTTTAGGCATGTGCCATATTATCATACCTATGCCTTATTCATTTTTGTATCCACAGTGCCCACAGCCTCCTGGACACATCAGTATGAAACGTTAACTAGCATTCAAGTGGGGAATGTCAAGTAGCTCAATCAAGGTCATAAGGCTAATTAGAAAGATTTTGTTTTTAAAAAGAAAAATAGGTGTTTTGCCTCCTTTGTCTTAGTGTAATATTCTTTCTGATGGGCTTAACCCATGAATCAACATGCTCTTCCCCTCCTCATTTAGCCAACTCCTACTGCCATGGACAGATTCCTGGGAACCTCTGGAATATTCAGACTTTTCTTGGAATGAGATAGCCTGACATTGGTTTGCGTTATTTTACGATAAATAAATAATAAATAAATATTGGCCTTCATCTTGCTTCATTAAACCTTTGCATTTATACCCCTGTGAATATGAAGATTAGTGTTTTATAGTTATCAGGTCTTGAAAATTTTGGATTTATCTACAGCCCCTTTCAGTAGCTGTTAGTCTTCTGTTGTTCAGATGTCCCCACAGTCTGACTTCATCAAGTCCTGGACCTATCCTAGTTACTAGTTACTAGCCAATGTGTTCAATTGCCCTCCTCTCTCTACCACACTTTGACCTGCATCAGAAATGGAAAATCTATGACAGTCTATAATACTTTAAGGTAGAATTGTATACTAATGGTGACAATTAGATTAAGAATCTCCTGAATAAATGAATGAAGAAGAAAAAACTCTTATAAAGTCTTCAACAACAAGGAATTACGGCTGGAATAAATAGTGCGCCTCACCAAGTTTATCAAATGTGCAATATATGCTACTTACTTTTTCAATAAATAACAGTTTTCCTTTTTGTAGAATACCATCCCCTTCTCTAAGATTCTTTTCACAAATTTAGTGCTTATATTACATTCTGTTTTTGGCTTGGTGGCCAACTAATACCAGCTGAGATCTTAACTGATAATTCAGATAGAAATGAATGATGTCTAGGAGTATTACTAATCAAAAAATATTTTTATTTTAAGAGAACATATTAATTTTTTTTTTTTTTTTTGAGACGGAGTCTCACTCTGTTGCCCAGGCTGGAGTGCAGTGGCCAGATCTCAGCTCACTGCAAGCTCCGCCTCCCGGGTTTACGCCATTCTTCTGCCTCAGCCTCCCGAGTAGCTGGGACTACAGGCGCCCGCCACCTCGCCCGGCTAGTTTTTTGTATCTTTTAGTAGAGACGGGGTTTCACCGTGTTAACCAGGATGGTCTCGATCTCCTGACCTCGTGATCCACCCGTCTGGGCCTCCCAAAGTGCTGGGATTACAGGCTTGAGCCACCGCGCCCGGCCAAGAGAACATATTAAATTTTAATGAACAAAGCCAAGGAACGGGATTTCTGTCCCCATAGGCTGTAATTTTTAGGCAGAGAGAAATTTTCTCACTTATCTTAGATTCTTTTATGCATTTTAGGCTTAAACTAGAAGGCTAAATTTTGTGGTTATTTGAGATGAATTAGGATAATCTCAAACTTCCTTGAGGATATACCTACAAGTTGCATAGAAAAACTTTTAGAAAGAGACTGAAGTGGGTATCTAGAAAGAGATGACAATCTCTGAAATGTTAAAACCTCCTGGATGATAATGTTTCATTTAGGAATATTTTCTGCTAGGGGAAAAATGAATCCATATAAAATAATTTGAAGTATGGCAGTACTTCTGCATTACTAGTAAAACTGGTAAACATAGTTATTTGATGAAAAATAGAAATTGACTCATTTTAAACTATTCCCTTATATATACTGAATCATTCCAGGTGATTATAAAATGTTGTGGCACATCTTTCACGTTTCTTAAAAAAAAAAAAAAAGGTGAACTATTTTAAACTAATGCTGTAAATATACCACAAGTTAAAATGAAATTCTGATCACTGTGAACAGCATTTCAAGAATATAAATGTTAGATTCATTCATTGTGTTTCATAACTTAATGAGAATTAATCCAGTATATTTTTTCTTTGTCTAAGGTAACATTTCCTATTCCATTCCCTACTGCATTGTAATATGGCACCATGGTGCTCGATCATATTTCCTGTTTACCTCCAGCAGTTACCAGGACATCCTGATATTAAACCATGATAATGTATACTCTATGCCTTTACATTTTTTCATTCTCTCTGCAATATCATCACTTCCCCAATTTCACCTTCTTTGCAGAGGCTAGGGTTCTATGTCTGTATCTCCCATCCCAGAAGAAACTGAAACAGGCGAAACCTGAGTCTTATTTTATGGATGCATAAAAGAAGCATTTCACAGCTACTTAGCTGTTGATGGTCTTTTCATCCTTGAAGTCTTAATACATAATTTTATATCTAACAGCATAAACCTTTATGAAAAGATTCATTCATGTCAATAGTTATATCCTATAAATTTTTATCTATTTTTTAACAGACGATTATTTTATATTCTTGTTCCGTACCTGATATCACCTAGAATAATGATTCAATGTTTTTTGATAAATTACTCTTTATCTTCTGGAGCACACACGGCTTTAGCACATGCAATTCAGTATAATTATTCTTTCTGTACTTAGCTGTACGCTAAACTCTGAGATAAATTAAGAGACATAAAATATGCTCCCTTTGCTTATGGAAAACGAGTTATATTTGGAAAGAATATTACATAGCAGAGAAATAGTCAATAACAACATATTCTATTCTTGAAAAATCCTGGGGCCGGGCGCGGTGGCTCAAGCCTGTAGTCCCAGCACTTTGGGAGGCCGAGACGGGCGGATCACGCGGTCAGGAGATCGAGACCATCCTGGCTAACACGGTGAAACCCCGTCTCTACTAAAAAATACAAAAAACTAGCCGGGCAAGGTGGCGGCGCCTGTAGTCCCAGCTACTGGGGAGGCTGAGGCAGGAGAATGGCGTAAACCCGGGAGGCGGAGCTTGCAGTGAGCTGAGATCCGGCCACTGCACTCCAGCCTGGAAAAAAAAAAAAAAAAAATCCTGGAGACAGTAGATGTAAACTGTTATCACTACAAAATAACTATTATAACTATCTGATAACTATGTGAGGTAATGCGCATGTTAGTTAGATTTAATCATTCCATAACAGATATATACTTTAAAATATCATGTTGTATATGATAAATACATATAATTTTATCTGTCAAATTTTTAAATTAAAATGTAAAAAGAACAAACAAGAAAATTCCAAAAAGAAAAAATACAAATATTATATAGTTAACATTTTATTTCTTTAGTATTTTTAATTTACTTAGAAAGTATTCTCAAAAATATTATTGAATTTAATTAATAAAAATATTCTAACTAAAAAATGTGTATTTTACAAATTGACATTGAATTTTTTTAATTAAGCAACTTTATTAATTGTACAAAGGATTTCTAATTTAAAGTAAGTTTTCTTTATTCTGTGATAGAAAAATTATAATTCTAAAAGGATTAATTTGTATTAGACTTTTGCTTTAATATATTAATAATCTAAGAATGTACATAAGTATTCATTCATTTTCCAGGATTCAAATTCTGTAATCCCCATGACAACTTGTTTGAGTAACTAAATACCATCATTGTTAAACAAAATTTTTCTTCCTTGTATATAATTAGCACTATTGCACCAACCTATGGTGATTTTACCTTTACCCTGACCTTTATAATTTTAGAAAATATGGTCAACATAATTCTTATAATCAAGTGTAGTACACATGAAAACTGGTATCAAATATTCCCTTAACCTTCTATTTTGTAATCTAAATATGTATCACATATTTAAATACTGTACATTTTTCATAGGACCATTTTTTCTTTTCTTTTTAATTATCTTGGTAATCTTTTTTACACATTTTGAGGTGGAGGAAACATTAATGAGATAAATTCAAAGTACATTACAGGCTGGGCATGGTGGTTGACGCCTGTAATCCCAGCACTTTGGGAGGCCGAAGTGGGCGGATCACCTGAGGTCAGGAGTTTGAAGCCAGCATGGCCGACATGGTGAAACCCATCTCTACAAAAATACAAAAATTAGCCGGATATGACTTTGGGTGCCTGTAATCTCAGCTAATGGGGAAGCTGAGGCGGAGAATCGCTTGAACCCGGGAGGTAGAGGTTGCAGTGAGCCGAGATTGCACCATTACACTCCAGCCTGGGCAACAGAAACTTTCCAAAACAAAACAAAACAAAACAAAAAAATTACAAACAAAACTTACTTGGGTTTTCAATATATTACAATACTTTTTAAAATAAAACTTTATATTGCATTTTAATAGAGTACACATTTTATTAAAATGTTTAGAAACAAACAAAAACCCAATCAATACCCACCAAATGGCAACTAAGCTGAAGACACTATCCTATGGGTCTTGAGGGTGCAATGAAAATTTAGATGCACACTTACTTGGAAAGTATTTGTATTTTAGTCCTGGTAATAGAGTATAAAGCAGCAAAAAGGTAAATTGGAATATAAAAATAACATAGAAAGATATAAAA
>DAKLCV010000428.1:0-12982 GCA_030247045.1 Colobus guereza
ATCCATGTTTCATTCCATTCCTTATGCCATTGCCTTCCATTCCATAATCCATTCCATTCCATTTAATTGCATATTCCATTATATTCCATACTCCATTCCATTCATTCATATTCCATTCCATATTCCGTTCTGTTCCATTCCATTCCATTGCATTCCATTCCATGACATTTCGGTCCAGTCCATTTCATATTCCGTTCCATTCTGGTCCCTTGCGCTCCATTCCGTTCCATTCCGTTAAGTTCCTTTTCCTTTCATTCATTACCAAATTCCATTCCATTCCATATTGCATTCCATTCCATTGAATTCCTTATTCCATTTCATTCCGTTTCATTCCATTCTATCACATTCCATATACCATTCCATTTCTTACCGCATTCCATTTCCTTCTGTATTCCATTCCAATACATTGCTATCCACTCAATATTCCCTACAGTTCTCTTCCATATTCCGTATTCCATTCCATTCCATATTCCAATCAATTCCATATTTCGTTCCATTCCATTGCATTTCATATTCCATTCCATTCCGTAGTAAATTCCAATCCATATTACATTCCATTCCATTCCAAATTCCATTCCATTCCATTCTGTTCCATTCCATTCCATTCCAAATTCCCTTCCATTCTATTCCATTCCATTCCATTCCATTCCATTCCATTCCATTCTGTTCCATTCCATTCCATTCCAAATTCCGTTCCATTCTATTCCATTCCATTCCACATTCCATTCCATTCCATATTCCATACCATTCCATTACATATTCCAGTCCGTTCGGTTTCATTAAATATTCCATTCCATTCCATATTCCTTTCCATTCCTTATTCCATTCCATTCCATTCCGTATTCCTTTCCATTTCATATTGCACTGCATTCCATTCCATTCCGTTCCCCTCCATTCCATTTAATATTCCATTCTACTCCTTTCCGTTCCATTCCTTTCCATTCGATTCCATATTACAATCCATTCTGTATTCCATTCCAACTTCCATTCCATTATATATTCCATTACATGCAAATCCATTCCATGCTATTCCATTCCATATTCCATTGCATTCCATTCCATTCCATTTGGTTGAATATTCCATTCCATTCCATATTAAATTCCATTGTATTCCATTCCGTATTCCATTCATTTCCATTTAATTCTTTTCCGTACCATATTCCATTCCATTCCATATTCCATTAAATTCCATTCCATACTATTCATTGCGTTCTTTTCCTTTCCATATTCCATTCCTTTCCATATTCCATTGCATTCCATATTCCATTCCGTTCCATATTCCTTTCCATTCCATTCCATTCCTTATTCCATTCCATTCGTATTCCATTCATTTCCTTCTATTCCATTCCATTTTCCATTCATTCCATTCTATTCCATTCCATATTCCATTACATTCCATTCCATATTCCAATACATTCCAACCCATTACATTTCATTCATTCCATTCCTTTCCATTCATTCCATTCCATTTTGTTACATTACATAATCCTTTCATTCCACATTGCATTCCTTTCCACTCGTTTCCATTCCATTCCCTATTCCATTCCATTTCATTCTCTTCCATTCCATATTCCGTTCTGTTCCATTCTGTTCTGATCTGTTTCATTGCACTCAATTCCGTGTTCCACTCCATTCCATATTCCATTCAATTCCATTCCATATTCCTTTCCACTCGTTTCCATTCCTTATTCCATTCCATTCCATATTTCATTCCATTCCATTCCATATTGCATTGAATTTCATTCCATTGCCTTCCATACCGTCCCATTCCATTCTTATTCCATTCCTTTCCATTCCATATTCCATTCCATGCCATTCCATTTCATTCAATTCCATATTCTATTCCATTCCATTCTATTCCATTTCATATTGAATTCCATTCCATTCGATAATCCATACCATTCCATATTCCTTTCCATTCCATTCTATTCCAGTCCATTCCATTCCATATTCCTTTCCATTCCATTCCCTATCCTATTTCATTCCATTCCATTACATTCCAGTCCATATTCCATTCCTTTCCATATTGCATTCCAATCCATGTTTCATTCCATTCCTTATGCCATTGCCTTCCATTCCATAATCCATTCCATTCCATTTAATTGCATATTCCATTATATTCCATACTCCATTCCATTCCATTCATATCCATTCCATATTCGATCCCATTCCGTATTCCATTGCATTCCATTCCATGACATTTCGGTCCAGTCCATTTCATATTCCGTTCCATTCTCGTCCGTTGCGCTCCATTCCGTTTCACTCCATTCCATATTCCATTCCTTTCTATATTTCATACCATATTGCATTACATTCCATATTCCATTCCATTCAATTCCATTCCATATCATTCCATTCCATATTCCATTCCTTTCCACTCCATTCCATTCCATTCCAATCCCTTCCATATTACATTTCATTCCATATTCCTTTCCATTCCCTATTCCATTCCATTCCATTCCATTCCATTCCATATCCATTCCATTCCATATCCCATTCCATTCCATTCAATATTCCATTGCATTCCATTCCATTCCATATTCAATTCCATTCCATATTCCATTCCATTTCATTCCGTTTCATTACATTCCAATCAATTCCATTCCATTCCTTTCCGTTCCATATACCATACTTTACCCTATTCCATTCCTTTCCTTTCCATTCCATTCCACATTCCATTCTAATCCATATTCCATTCCATTCCATATTCCCTTCCATTCCATTTAATTTTCTTCCGTTGCATTCCATTCTAGCTCATATTTCGTTCCATTCCGTTCCGTTGCCTTCCTCTCCATTCCATATTCCATTCCATATTCCATTCCGTTTCTTTCCGTTCCATTCCATTCCAATCCATTACGTTCCATTCCATTCCGTTCCATTCAAGTCCTTTCCCTATTCCTTTCCAGTCCATATTCCTTTCTATTCCATATTCCATTCCATCCCATATCCATTCCATCCATTCAATTCCATTGCTTTCCATATTCCATTCCGTTCCCTTCCGTTAAGTTCCTTTTCCTTTCATTCATTACCAAATTCCATTCCATTCCATATTGCATTCCATTCAATTCCTTATTCCATTCCATTCCGTTTCATTCCATTCTATCACATTCCATATACCATTCCATTTCTTACCGCATTCCATTTCATTCTGTATTCCATTCCCAAACATTGCTTTCCACTCCATATTCCCTACAGTTCTCTTCCATATTCCGTATTCCATTCCATTGCATATTCCAATCAATTCCATATTTCGTTCCATTCCATTGCATTTCATATTCCATTCCATTCCGGATTAATTTCCAATGCATATTCCATTCCATTCCATTCCATATTCCATAACATTCCATTCTGTTCCATTCCATTCCATTCCAAATTCCCTTCCATTCTATTCCATTCCATTCCATTCCATTCTATTCCATTCCATTCTGTTCCATTCCATTCCATTCCAAATTCCCTTCCATTCTATTCCATTCCATTCCATTCCACATTCCATTCCATTCCATATTCCATACCATTCCATTACGTATTCCAGTCCATTCGTTTTCATTAAATATTCCATTCCATTCAATATTCCTTTCCATTCCTTACTCCATTCCATTCCATTCCGTATTCCTTTCCATTTCATATTGCACTGCATTCCATTCCATTCCGTTCCCCTCCATTCCATTTAATATTCCGTTCTACTCCTTTCCGTTCCATTCCTTTCCATTCCATTCCATATTACAATCCACTCCATATTGCATTACCAATCCATGTTTCATTCCATTCCTTATGCCATTGCCTTCCATTCCATAATCCATTCCATTCCATTTAATTGCATATTCCATTATATTCCATACTCCATTCCATTCCATTCATATCCATTCCATATTCGATTCCATTCCGTATTCCATTGCATTCCATTCCATGACATTTCGATCCAGTCCATTTCATATTCCGTTCCATTCTCGTCCGTTGCGCTCCATTCCGTTTCATTCCATTCCATATTCCATTCCTTTCTATATTTCATACCATATTGCATTACATTCCATATTCCATTCCATTCAATTCCATTCCATATCATTCCATTCCATATTCCATTCCTTTCCACTCCATTCCATTCCATTCCAATCCCTTCCATATTACATTTCATTCCATATTCCTTTCCATTCCTATTCCATTCCATTCCATTTCCATATCCCATTCCATTCCATTTAATATTCCATTCCATTCAATATTCCATTGCATTCCATTCCATTCCATATTCAATTCCATTCCATATTCCATTCCATTTCATTCCGTTTCATTACATTCCAATCAATTCCATTCCATTCCTTTCCGTTCCATATACCATACTTTACCCTATTCCATTCCTTTCCTTTCCATTCCATTCCACATTCCATTCTATTCCATATTCCATTCCATTCCATTCCATTCCATATTCCTTTCCATTCCATTTAATTTTCTTCCGTTGCATTCCATTCTAGTTCATATTTCGTTCCATTCCGTTCCGTTGCATTCCTCTCCATTCCATATTCCATTCCATTCCATATTCCATTCCATTTCTTTCCGTTCCATTCCATTCCAATCCATTCCGTTCCATTCCATTCCATTCCATTCAAGTCCTTTCCCTATTCCTTTCCATTCCATATTCCTTTCTATTCCATATTCCATTCCATTCCATATCCATTCCATCCATTCAATTCCATTGCTTTCCATATTCCATTCCGTTCCATTCCGTTAAGTTCCTTTCCTTTCATTCATTACCAAATTCCATTCCATTCCATATTGCATTCCATTCCATTCAATTCCTTATTCCATTCCATTCCGTTTCATTCCATTCTATCACATTCCATATACCATTCCATTTCTTACCGCATTCCATTTCATTCTGTATTCCATTCCAATACATTGCTTTCCACTCCATATTCCTACAGTTCTCTTCCATATTCCGTATTCCATTCCATTCCATATTCAATCAATTCCATATTCATTCCATTCCATTGCATTTCATATTCCATTCCATTCCATTTCATTCCATTCCATTCCATATTCCATTCCATTCCATTCCATATTCCATAACATTCCATTCTGTTCCATTCCATTCCATTCCAAATTCCCTTCCATTCTATTCCATTCCATTCCATTCCATTCTATTCCATTCCATTCTGTTCCATTCCATTCCATTCCAAATTCCCTTCCATTCTATTCCATTCCATTCCATTCCACATTCCATTCCATTCCATATTCCATACCATTCCATTACGTATTCCAGTCCATTCGTTTTCATTAAATATTCCATTCCATTCAATATTCCTTTCCATTCCTTACTCCATTCCATTCCATTCCGTATTCCTTTCCATTTCATATTGCACTGCATTCCATTCCATTCCGTTCCCCTCCATTCCATTTAATATTCCGTTCTACTCCTTTCCGTTCCATTCCTTTCCATTCCATTCCATATTACAATCCACTCCATATTGCATTCCAACTTCCATTCCATTATATTCCATTCAATTCCATTCCATTCAGTACCATTTGCCATTCCATTGCATATTCTATTCCATTTCATATTCCATTCCACTGCATATTCCATTCCATTGCATTCCACACATTTCCATTTTCAATTTCCTTCTATATTCTATTCCATTCCATTCCATAATCCATTGCATTCCATTCCATCGCATTTCATTCCATATTGCATTTCATTTCATTTCATTTCATTCCATTCCATTTCATTTTCTGTTCCATTCCTTGTTCCATTCCATTCTAATTCCATTTTTTTCCATTCCATTCCACACTCCATTGCATTTCATATTTTTTTTCATTCCATTCCGTTCCGTTCCATTCCAGTCCGTTTCTTATTTGGTTCCGTTCCGATCTGTTCCGTTCTGTTCCATTCAATTCCGTATTCCATTCCGTTCCATATTCCATTCCATTCCATTCCATTCATTCCATTCCATATTCCATTCCGTTCCATTCCATATTCCATATTCATTCCATTCCATATACCCTTCCATTCCATTCCAGTCCGTTTCTTATTTGGTTCCATTCCGTCTGTTCCGTTCTGTTCCATTCAATTCCGTATTCCATTCCGTTCCATATTCATTCCATTCAATCCATTCCATTCCATTACATATTCCATTCCATATTCCATATTCGATTCCATTCCATATACCAAACCATTCCACATTTCACTACATTCCATTCTATTCCATATTCCAAAAGATTTCATATTCCATTCCATTCCGTATTCCATTCCGTCCATATTGCATTCAATTCCATTCCATTCCATATTCCATTCCATTCCATATTCCATTCTAATGCATTCCTTTAATTTCGTTTCATTTCATTCCGTTCCCTATTCCATTACATTCCATGTTCCATTCCATTCCTTTCCATTCCATTCCATTCCATTCCATATTCCATTCCATTCCATTTTATTCCATTCCATTGCATTCCATAATCCATTCCATTCCATTCCATATACCACTCCTTTCCATTCTATTCCATTCCAATCCATTCCATATTCCATTCCATTCCATTCCATTCCATTCCATATTCCATTCCGTTCCATTCCATATTCCATATTCGATTCCATTCCATATACCAAACCATTGCACATTTCACTACATTCCATTCTATTCCATTCCAATCCATTCCATATTCCATTCCATTCCACATTCCATTCCATTCCATTACATATTCCAGTACATTCCATTCCATTTCATGTTCCATTCCATTCCATAATCCATTCCATTCTATTCCATTCCATTTCATATTCCATTTCATTCCATATTGCATTCCATTCCATTTTCTTCCCTTCCATTCCATTTTATATTTGGTGCCTTTCCGTTCCACACCGTTCCTTTCCATTCCATTCCATATTACAATCCATTCTATATTCCATTCCATATTCCATTCCATTATATAATCAATTGCATTTCATTCGGTTCCATTCCGTTCCATTCCATTCCATTCCATTACATATTCTATTCCATTCCATATTCCCTTTCTATCCATACCATATTCCATTCCGTTAAATTGCATATTTCATTCCATTCCATTCCATTCCATTACACTCCTTTCCGTATTGAATTCCATTCCATATAATTCCATTTTCCAATGCATTCCATTCAATTCCATTGCATTTCATATTCCATTTCATTGCAAACCATTCCATTCCATTCCATTCCATATTGCATTCCATTTCATTCCATATTCCATTCCATATTCCATTCCATTCCACATTCCATTCCATTTCCCAATCCATTCCACTGCTTTCCATTCCATATTCCATTTCATTACATATTCCATTCCATTAATCATTCCTTTCCCTTCCATTCCATTCCCTTCCGTTCCATTCCATTCCATTTCATATTCCATTGGTGCATATTCATTCCGTTCCTTTCATTCCATTCCATAGTCCATTCCATTCAATATTACATTTCATTCCATTCCATTTTATTCCATTCCATTCCATATTCCATATTCCATTCCTTCCATTCCATTCCATATTCCATTCCATTCCATTCATTCATATTCCATTTCTTTCCATTCCATTCCACATTCCATTCCATTCAATATTTCATTCCATTCTATTCCATTCCATATTCAATTCCATTCCATTCCATTCCATATTCCATTCCATTTGATATTCCATTCCATTTCATTCCATTTCATTCCATTCCATTCCATTCCGTATATCATTCCATTCCATTCCATTCCATTCCATATTCAATTCCATTCAATTCTATTCCATTCCATTGCATTCCATTCTATTCCATTCCATATTCCATATCATTCCATTCCATCCCAGGCCATTCCATTCCATTCCATATTCTAACCCATTCCATATTCCATTCCATTCCATATCATATTCCATTCCATTCAATATTGCATTGCATTCCATTCTATTCATTCCATTCCTTTCCATATAATATTCCGTTCCATTCCATTCCATTTTACAATCCATTGTATATTCCATTCCTTATGCCATTCCATTATGTATTCCATTGCATTCCATTGGTGCATTCCATATGCCAGTCAATTCCATATTCTATTCCATTTAATATTTCATTTCAATCCATTCCATATTCCATTCTCTTCCATTTCATATTCCATTCCATTCCATTCCACTCCTTTCCATATTCAATTCCATTCCACATTCCATTCCATTTCAATCCATATTCCATTGCATTCCATTTCATTCCACATTCCAATTCATTCCATTCCATTGCATTCCATACTCCTTTCCATTCCATATTCCATTCCATTCCATATACCATTCCATTCCATACTCCTTTCCTTTCCATTCCTTCCTTCCATTCTTTTCCATTCTATTTCATTTGTTTTCTATTCCATTCATTCCGTTCCATTCCGTTCCATTCCATATTCCATTCCATTTCGTATTCCATTCCATAACATTCCATTCTATTTCATTCCATTCAATTCAATTCCATGTTCCATTTCATTCCATTCCATTTCATTCCATTCCATATTCCATTACATTCAAATCCATTCCATTCTATTCCTCCATATTCCATTGCATTTCATTCCATTCCATTTCCATTCCATATTCCATTCCATTCCATAATAAATTCCATTGTATTCCATTCCGTATTCCATTCCTTTCTATTTAATTCTTTTCCATACCATATTCCATTCCATTCCATATTCCATTAAATTCCATTCCATACTATTCCATTGCGTTCTTTTCCTTTCCATATTCCACTCCTTTCCATATTCCATTGGTGCATATTCATTCCGTTGCATATTCCTTCCATTGCATTCCATTCCCTTACGTCCCATTCCATTCCATTCCGTATTCCATTCATTTCCCTTCTATTCCGTATTCCATTCCATTCCATTCCATTCCATTCCATTCCATTCCATATTCCATTCCTTTCCATATTCCAATACATTACAACCCATCACATTTCATTCATTCCATTCCTTTCAATTCATTCCATTCGATTTTATTACATTACATCATCCTTTCATTCCACATTGCATTCCTTCCACATTCCATTCCATTCCGTATTCCATTCCATTTCATTCTCTTCCATTCCATATTCCGTTCTGTTCCATTCTGTTCTGTTCCGTATCATTGCACTCAATTCCGTATTCCATTCCATTCCATATTCCATTCCATTCCTTTCCATATTCCTTTCCACTCGTTTCCATTCCTTATTCCATTCCATTCCATATTCCATTCCATTCCATTCCATATTGCATTAATTTCATTCCATTGCCTTCCATACCGTCCATTCCATTCTTATTCCATTCCATTTCATTCCGTATTCCATTCCATGCCATTCCATTTCATTCAATTTCATATTCTATTCCATTCCATTCCATTCCATTTCATATTAATTCCATTCCATTCGATAATCCATACCATTCCATATTCCTTTCCATTCCATTTTATTCCAGTCCATTCCATTCCATATTCCTTTCCATTCCATTCCTATTCCATTTCATTCCACTCCATTACCTTCCAATCCATATTCCATTCCTTTCCATATTGCATTCGAATCCATGTTTCATTCCATTCCTTATGCCATTGCCTTCCATTCCATAATCCATTCCATTCCATTTAATTGCATATTCCATTATATTTCATACTCCATTCCATTCCACTCATATCCATTCCATATTCATTCCATTCCATATTCCATTGCATTCCATTCCATGACATTTCGATCCAGTCCATTTCATATTCCGTTCCATTCTGGTCCCTTGCGCTCCATTCCGTTCCATTCCATTCCAAATTCCTTCCATTCCATTCATTCATTTCCATTTAATTCTTTTCCATTCCATTCCATATTGCATTCCATTCCATTAATTCCTTATTCCATTTCATTCCATTTCATTCCATTCTATCACATTCCATATACCATTCCATTTCTTACCGCATTCCATTTCCTTCTGTATTCCATTCCAATACATTGCTATCCACTCAATATTCCTACAATTCTCTTCCATATTCCGTATTCCATTCCATTCCATATTCAATCAATTCCATATTCATTCCATTCCATTGCATTTCATATTCCATTCCATTCCGTATTAAATTCCAATCCATATTACATTCCATTCCATTCCATTCCATATTCCATTCCATTCCATTCTGTTCCATTCCATTCCATTCCAAATTCCCTTCCATTCTATTCCATTCCATTCCATTCCATTCTATTCCATTCCATTCTGTTCCATTCCATTCCATTCCAAATTCCCTTCCATTCTATTCCATTCCATTCCATTCATTCCATTCCATTCCATATTCCATACCATTCCATTACATATTCCAGTCCATTCGGTTTCATTAAATATTCCATTCCATTCCATATTCCTTTCCATTCCTTATTCCATTCCATTCCATTCCGTATTCCTTTCCATTTCATATTGCACTGCATTCCATTCCATTCCGTTCCCCTCCATTCCATTTAATATTCCATTCTACTCCTTTCCGTTCCATTCCTTTCCATTCCATTCCATATTACAATCCATTCTGTATTCCATTCCAACTTCCATTCCATTATATATTCCATTACATGCAAATCCATTCCATGCTATTCCATTCCATATTCCATTGCATTCCGTTCCATTCCATTTAATTGCATATTCCATTCCATTCCATATTAAATTCCATTGTATTCCATTCCGTATTCCATTCATTTCCATTTAATTCTTTTCCATTCCATATTCCATTCCATTCCATATTCCATTAAATTCCATTCCATACTATTCCATTGCATTCTTTTCCTTTCCATATTCCATTCCTTTCCATATTCCATTGAATTGCATATTCCATTCCATTCCATATTCCTTTCCATTCCATTCCATTCCATTCGTTCCATTCCATTCCATTCCGTATTCCATTCATTTCCTTCTATTCCGTATTCCATTCCATTCCATTCCATTCCATTCTATTCCATTCCATATTCCATTACATTCCATTCCATATTCAATACATTCCAACCCATTACATTTCATTTCATTCCATTCCTTTCCATTCATTCCGTTCCATTTTATTACATTACATAATCCTTTCATTCCACATTGCATTCCTTTCCATTCCATTGCATTCCATATTCCATTCCATTTCATTCTCTTCCATTCCATATTCCATTCTGTTCCATTCTGTTCTGATCTGTTTCATTGCACTCAATTCCGTGTTCCTCCATTCCATATTCCATTCCATTCCATATTCCTTTCCACTCGTTTCCATTCCTTATTCCATTCCATTCCATATTCATTCCATTCCATTCCATATTGCATTAATTTCATTCCATTGCCTTCCATACCGTCCATTCCATTCTTATTCCATTCCTTTCCATTCCATATTCCATTCCATGCCATTCCATTTCATTCAATTCCATATTCTATTCCATTCCATTCTATTCCATTTCATATTGAATTCCATTCCATTCGATAATCCATACCATTCCATATTCCTTTCCATTCCATTCTATTCCAGTCCATTCCATTCCATATTCCTTTCCATTCCATTCCCTATCCTATTTCATTCCATTCCATTACATTCCAGTCCATATTCCATTCCTTTCCATATTGCATTCCAATCCATGTTTCATTCCATTCCTTATGCCATTGCCTTCCATTCCATAATCCATTCCATTCCATTTAATTGCATATTCCATTATATTCCATACTCCATTCCATTCCATTCATATCCATTCCATATTCGATCCCATTCCGTATTCCATTGCATTCCATTCCATGACATTTCGGTCCAGTCCATTTCATATTCCGTTCCATTCCATTCTCGTCCGTTGCGCTCCATTCCGTTTCACTCCATTCCATATTCCATTCCTTTCTATATTTCATACCATATTGCATTACATTCCATATTCCATTCCATTCAATTCCATTCCATATCATTCCATTCCATATTCCATTCCTTTCCACTCCATTCCATTCCATTCAATTCCATTCCATATTGCATTAATTTCATTCCATTGCCTTCCATACCGTCCATTCCATTCTTATTCCATTCCATTCCATATCCATTCCATTCCATTTAATATTCCATTCCATTCAATATTCCATTGCATTCCATTCCATTCCATATTCAATTCCATTCCATATTCCATTCCATTTCATTCCGTTTCATTACATTCCAATCAATTCCATTCCATTCCTTTCCATTCCATATACCATACTTTACCCTATTCCATTCCTTTCCTTTCCATTCCATTCCATTCCATTCTAATCCATATTCCATTCCATTCCATTCCATATTCCTTCCATTCCATTTAATTTTCTTCCGTTGCATTCCATTCCATTCCATATTCATTCCATTCCATTCCGTTGCCTTCCTCTCCATTCCATATTCCATTCCATTCCATATTCCATTCCGTTTCATTCCATTCCATTCCATTCCATTCCATTCATTCCATTCCATTCCATTCCATTCAAGTCCTTTCCTATTCCTTTCCAGTCCATATTCCTTTCTATTCCATATTCCATTCCATCCATTCCATTCCATTCCATTCCATTCAATATTCCATTGCATTCCATATTCCATTCCATTCCTTTCCATTCCATATTAAATTCCATTCCATTCGTTCCATTCCATTTCATTCTGTATTCCATTCCATGACATTTCGGTCCAGTCCATTTCATATTCATTCCATTCCGTTCCATTCCATTCCTTATGCCATTGCCTTCCATACCGTCCATTCCATTCTGTTCCATTCCATTCCATTCCATTCCATGACATTTCGGTCCAGTCCATTTCATATTAATTCCATTCCATTCATTCATTCCATTGCCTTCCATACCGTCCATTCCATTCTGTTCCATTCCATTCGTTCCATTCCATTCCATGACATTTCGGTCCAGTCCATTTCATATTCATTCCATTCCGTTCCATTCCATTCCATGACATTTCGGTCCAGTCCATTTCATATTCATTCCATTCCATCCATTCCATTCCATGACATTTCGGTCCAGTCCATTTCATATTCATTCCATTCCG
>DAKLCV010000429.1:0-12861 GCA_030247045.1 Colobus guereza
CCGCCTGTTCTCGGCCACCATCAAAGGTGCACGTGGATTCATTCTCCCTCTGTTCTCATCCACCATCTAATGTGGATGTTGATTCGGTTTCCTCCTGTTCTCACCCATCATCAAATGTGCTCGTGGACTCAGTTTCCCCGTTCTCACCCACCATCAACTGTGGACGTGGAATCAGTTTCCCCTGTTCCGACCCACCATCAAATGTGGAAGTTTATTAGTTTCCCCATTCTCACCCACCATCAAATGTGGAGGTGGACTCAGTTTCCCTTTTTCTCAGACACCATCAAATGTGGACGAGGACCCACTTTCCCCGTTCTTGCCCAACATCCAATGTGGACGTGGACACAGTTTCCCCATGTTCTCGCCCAGCATCAAATGTGGATGTGAACTCAGTTTCCCTCTGTTCTCACAAACCATCATATGTGGACGTGGACTCCGTTTTTTCCTGTTCTCTTCTACCATAAAATGTGGACGTGGACTCAGTTTCCCCGTTCTCACTCACCATCAAATATGAACGTGGACTCAGTTTCCCCTGTTCTCACCCACCATCATCTGCAGACATGGACTCAGTTTCCCTCTGTTCTCACCCACCATCAAATGTGGAAGAGGACTCAGTTTACCCCTGTTCTCGTCCACCATCAAATGTGGATATGGAATCATATTTCCCGTTCTCACCCACCATCAAATGTGGACGTGAACTCAGTTTCCCCCTGTACTCAACCACCATCAAATGTGGATGTGGACTGAGTTTCCCTCTGTTCTCACCCACCATCAAAAGTGGAGGTGGACTCAGTTTACCCCTGTTCTGACCAACCATCAAATGTGGATATGGACTCAGTTTCCCTCTGTTCTCACCCAGCATCAAATGTGGAGGAGGACTCAGTTTACCCCTGTTCTCGTCCACCATCAAATGTGGATATGGAATCATATTTCCCATTCTCACCCACCATCAAATGTGGACGTGAACTCAGTTTCCCTATGTTCTCACCCACCATCAAATGTGGACGTGGACTCAGTTTGCTCCTGTTCTCACCCACCATCACATGTGGACGTGGATACCGTTTCCCCATTCTCCCCCACTATCAAATGTGGACGTGGACTCAGGTTCCTCCTATTCTCACCCAACATCAAATGTGGACTTCGACTCAGTTTCCCCGTTCTCACCCAAAATCAAATGTGGATGCAGACTCAGTTTCCCCGTTCTTGCCGAGCATCAAATGTGGACATGGACTCAGTTTCTCCCTTTTCTCGCCCACCATAATATGTGGAGGTGGACTCAGTTTCCCTCTGTTCTCACCCACCATCAAATATGGACGTGGACTCAGTTTCCTACTCTTCTCACCCACCATCACATGTGGACGTCGACTCAATTTCCCCGTCCTCACCGAGCATCAAATGTGCACGTGGACTCAATTTCCCCGTTCTCACCCACGATCAAATGTGGACGAGGACTCAGTTTCCCCTCTTCTCACCCACCATCAAACGTGGACGTGAACTCCGTTTCACATTTCTCACCCACGATCAAATGTGGATGTGGAACGAGTTTTCCCGTTCTTGCCCACCATCAAATAAGTATGTGGACTCAGTTTGCCCCTGTTCTCGCACATGATCAAATGTGGATGTGGACTCATTTTCCCTCTGTTCTCACCTACCATCAAATGTGGACGTGTACTCAGTTTCCTCCTTTTCTGACCCACCATCTAACGTCGATGTGGACTCAGTTTCCCCGTTCTCACCCTCCTTCAACTGAGGACGTGGACCCAGTTTCCTCATTCTTGCCCACCATCAAAACTAGACGAGAACTCAGTTTCCCCTGTTCTCACCCACCATCAAATGTGGACGTTGACTCAGTTATCCCGTTCTCACCCACCATCAAATGTGGACGGAGACTCAGTTTCATCTATTCTCACCCACCATCAAATGTGGAAGTGGACTCAGTTTCCCCTTCTCACCCACCGTCAAATGTGGACGTGGACCCAGTTTCCCCATTCTTGCACACAATCAAATGTGGACATGGACTGAGTTTCCCCCTATACTCGCCCACCATCAAATCTGGATGTGGACCAAGTTTCCCTCTGTTCTCACCCAACGTCAAATGTGGACGTGGACTCAGTTTCCTACTGTTCTCACCCACCATCATATGTGGACGTGGACTCAGTTTCCGCGTTCTCACACACCATCAAATGTGGACGTAGACTCAGTTTCCCCTATTCTCAACCACGATCAAATATGTATGTGGATGAAGTTTCCCCCTTCTCACCCACCATCATCTGTGGACGTGGACTCAGTTTCCCCCCATTATCGCCCACCATCAAATGTGGATGGGGACCCAGTTTCCCTCTCTTCTCAATCACCAAGAAATGTGGACGTGGACTACGTTTCCTGCTGTTCTTACCCACCATCATATGTCGACCTGGACTCAGTTTCCTTGTTGTCACCCACCATAAATTGTGGTCGTGGACCCAGTTTCCCCTGTACTCACCCAACATCAAATGTGCAGGTGGACTCAGTTTCCCCGTTCTCACCCACCATCAAATGTGGACATGTACTCAGTTTCCACATTCTCACCCACCATCAAGTGTGGACGTGGACTCAGTATCCCCGTTCTTACGCACCATCAAATGTGGTCGTGGACTCAGTTTCCCCATTCTCACCCACCATCAAATGTGGATGTGGACTGAGTTTCCCCGTTCTTGCCCATCATCAAATGTGGACGTGGACTCACTTTCCCTCTGTTCTCGCAAATCATCATTTGTGAATGTGGTCTCAGGTTCCCTCTGTTCTCATCCACCATCAAATGTGGACGTGGACTCAGTATCCTCCTGTTCTCACCCACCATTATATGTGTTAGTGGAGTGAATTACCCCTGTTCTCACCCAACATCAAATGTGGACGTGGACTCAGTTTCTCCGTTCTCACCCACAATCAAACGTGGACATGTACTCAGTTTCCCTGATCTCACCAACCATCAAATGTGGAAGTGGATCCAGTTTCCCCATTCTCGCCCACCATCAAATGTGTACGAGGACTCAGTTTACCCCTGTTCTCGCACATCATCAAACGTGGACGTGGACTCAGTTTCCCCATTCTCAGCCACCAACAAATGTGGACGTGGACTCACTATCCCGGTTCTCACCCACTATCTAATGTGGACGTGGTCTCAGTTTCCCTTTTCTCATCCAACATCAAGTGTGGACGTGGACTTAGTTTCCTCCTGTTCCTACCCACCATCGAATGTGGACGTGAACTCAGTTTCCCCGTTCTCACCCACCATCAAATGTGGAAGTGGACTCAGTTTCCCCTGTTCTCACCCGTCTTCAAGTGTGGACGTGGACTCAGTTTCCCCTTTCTCACCCACCATCAACTGTGGACGTGGACCCAGTTTCCCCGTACTTGTCCAGCATCAAATGTGGACGAGGACTCAGTTTCCCCCTGTTCTCGCCCACCATCAAATGTGGACGTAGACTCAGTCTCCTGCTGTTCTCACCCACCATCAAATGCGTATGTGTACGCAGTTTCCCCGTTCTCACACACCATCAAATGTGGACGTGTACTCAGTTTCCCTGTTTTCACCCACCATCCAATGTGGACCTGGACTCAGTTTCCTGGGTCTCAACCACCATCAAATGTGGACGTGGACCCAGTTTCCCCGTTCTTGCCCTCCATCAAATGTGGACGTGGACTCAGGATCCCTGTTCTCGCCCACCACAAAATGTGGACGTGAACTCAGTTTTCTCTGTTCTCATCCACCATCAAACGTGGACGTTGACTCAGTTTCCCCATTCTCACCCACCATCAAATGTGGATGTAGACACAGTTTCCGCACTTTACCCACCATCAAATGTGGTCGTGGACTCAGTTTCCCCATTCTCACCCACCTTCAAATGTGGACGAGGACTGAGTTTCCCCATTCTTGCCCACCATCAAATGTGGACGTGGACTCAGTTCCCCCTGTTCTCACCCACCATCAAATGTGGCGTGGACTCAGTTTCCCTCTGTCTCACCACACCATCAAATGTGGAGTGGACTCAGTTTCCCTGTTCTCACCCACCATCAAATGTGATGTGGACTTCAGTTTCCCCGTTCTCCCACCATCAAATGTGGTGGACTCAGTTTCCCATTGTTCACCCACCATCAAATGTGGATGTGGACTCAGTTTCCCCTGTTCCCGTCCACCATCAAGTGTTTATGTTGACTCAGTTTCCCCGATCTCACCCACCATCAAATGTGGACGTGGACTCATATTCCCCGTTCTCACCCGCCATCAAATGTGGATGTGGACTCAGTTTCCCCGTTCTCACCCACAATCAAATGTGGACGTGGATTCAGTTTTCCCGTTCTCATCCATCATCAAATGTGGACGTGGACCCAGTTTCCCCACTCTCGCCCACCAACAAATATGGACGATGACTCAGTTTCCTCCTGTTCTCACCCACCATCAAATGCGGACGTGGACTGTTTCCTCCTTTTCTCACCCACCATCAAATGTGGAGGTGGATTCAGTTTCCCCGTTCTCATCCACCATCAAGTGTGGACGTCGACGCAGTTTCCTCCTCTTCCTATTCACCATCAAATGTGGACGTGGACTCAGTTTCCCCGTTATCACTCACCATGAAGTGTGGACGTGGACTCAGTTTCCCCGTTCTCACCCACCATCAAATGTGGACGTGGACTCAGTATCCCCATTCTGGCCCAACATCAAATGTGGATGTGGAATCAGTTTCCCCCTATTCTCGCCCACCATCAAATGTGGACGTGGACTCAGTTTCCTCCTGTTCCTACCCACTATGAAATGTAGACATGGACTCAGTTTCCCTGTTCTCACCCACCACCAAATGCGGAGGAGGACTAAGTTTCCCCTTCTCTAACCCACCATCAAATGTGGACGTGGACTCAGATTCCACGTTCTCACCCACCATCAAAAGTATACGTGCACTCAGATTCCCCGTTCTCACCCACCATCAAATGTGGACATGGACTCAGGCTCCCCCTGTTCTCGCCCACCATGAAATGTGGACGTGTTCTCAGTTTCACCCTGTTCTCGCCCACCATCAAATGTGGATGTGTACGCAGTTTCCCTGTGTTCTCATCCACCATCAAATGTGGACCTGGACTCAGTTTCCCCATTCTCACCCACCATCAAATGTCGGACGTGGACTCAGCTTCCCCTGTTCTGACCCACCATCAAATATGGATGTTTACTTAGGTTCCCCATTCTCACCCACCATCAAATGTGGAAGTGGACTCAGTTTCGTCATTCTCACCCACCATGAAATGTGGACGTGGACTCAGTTTCCCACTGTTCTCGCCCACCATCGAATGTGGACGTGGACTGTTTCCCCATTCTCGCCCACCATCAAATATGGAAGTGGACTCAGTTTCTCACTTCTAACACACCATGAAATGTGTACGCAGACTCAGTTTCCTCCTGTTCTCACCGACGATCAAATGTGGACGTGGACTCAGTTTCCCCATTCTCACCCATCATCAAATGTGGACGTGGACCCAACTTCCCGTTCTTGCCCTCCATCAAATGTGGTCATGGACTCAATTCCTGGAGTTCTCGCCCACCATCATATGTGCACGTGTATTCAGTTTGCCTCTGTTCTCACCCACCATCAAATGTGGACGTGGACACAGTTTCCCCGTTGTCACATGCCATCAAATGTGGACGTCGACACAGTTTCCCCATTCTCACCCACCAACAACTGTGAACGTGGACTCAGTTTCCCCATACTCGCCCATCATCAAATGTGGATGTCGACTCAGTTTCCCGCTGGTCTCATCCGCCATCAAATGTGGAAGTGGACTCAGTTTCCCCCTGTTCTCGCCCACCATCAAATGTGGATGTGGACACAGTTTCCTCCTGTTCTCACCCACCATTAAATGTGGACGTGGATTCCGTTTCCCCATTCTCCCTGACTCTCAAATGTGGGCGTGGACTCAGTTTCCCCCTGTTCTCACGGACCATCAAATGTGGATGCGGACTCAGTTTCCCCGTTCTCACCCACTATCAAATGTGGACGTGGACTGAGCTTACCCGTTCTCACCCACCAGCAAATGTGGACGTGGACTCAGTTTCCCCATACTCACCCACCATCAAATGTGGACATGGACTCAGTTTCCCCCTTTTCTCGCCCATCATAATATGTGGATATGGACTCAGATTCCCTCTCTTCTCACCCCCCATCAAATATGGACGAGAACTCAGTTTCCTACTCTTCTCACCCACCATCGTATGTGGACGTGGACCCAATTTCCCCGTTCTCATCCAAGATGAAATGTGGGTGGACTCAGTTTCCCCGTTCTCACCCACCATCAAATGTGGACGAGGACTCAGTTTCCCCTGTTCTCACCCACCATCAAATGTGGACGTTTACTTAGTTTCCTCGTTCTCACCCATCAAATGTGGACGTGGACTCAGGTTCGTCGTTTTCACCCACCAACAAATGTGGACGTGACCCGGTTTCCCAGTTGTTGCCCACCATGAAATGTGGATGTGGACTCAGTTTCCCTCTGTACTCACCCACTGTCAAATGTGGACACGGACTCAGTTTCCTCCTGTTCCTACCCACCATGAAATGTGGACGTTCACTGAGTTTCCCCGTTCTCACCCACCATCAAATGTGGACGTGGTGCCATTTTCCCCATACTTGAACACCATGAAATATGGAAGTGGACTCAGTTTCCTCATGTTCTCGCCCATCATCAAATGTGGATGTGGACTCAATTTCCCCTGTTCTCACCCACCATCAAATCTGGACGTGGACTCAGTTTCCCCGTTCTCACCCACCATGAAATGTGGACATCGACTCAGTTTCCCTGTTCGCACCCACCTTCAAATGTGGTCGTGAACTCAGTTTCCCTCTGTTCTCGCCTACCATCAAATGTGTACGTGGACTCAGTTTCCCTCTGTTCTAACACACCATCAAATGTGGACGAGGACTCAGTTTCCTCTGTTCTCACCCACCATCAAATGTGGCTGTTTTCTTAGTTTCCCCGTTCTCACCCACCATCAAATGTGGACGTGGAATCAGTTTCCTGGTTCTCACCCACCATCAAATGCAGACGTGGACGCAGTTTCCCCGTTGTTGCCCACCATGAAATGGGGACGTGGACTCAGTTTCCCCTGTTCTTGCCACCATCAAATGTGGTTTCCTCTGTTCTCACCCACCATCAAATGGACGTGGACTCAGTTTCCTCCTTTTCTCGCCCACCATCACATGTGGATGTGGACTGAGTTTCCCTCTATTCTCACCCACCATCAAATGTGGACGTGAACTCCGTTTCCACTTTCTCACCCACCATCAAATGTGGACGTGGACTCAGTTTCCCCGTTCTCACCCACCATGAAATGTGGATGTGGACTCAGTTTCCCCGTTCTCACCCACCATGAAATGTGGACGTGGATTCAGTTTCCCCGTTCTCAACCAACATCAAATGTGGACGTGGACTCAGTTTCCTCCTGTTCCTACACACCATCAAATGTGGACGTGGACTCAGTTTCCCTGTTCTTTCCGACCATCTAATGTGGACATGGACCCAGTTTCCCCATTCTCACCCAGCATCAAATATTAAAGTGGACTCAGTTTCCCCGTTCTCACCCACCATCAAATGTGGACGTGGACTCTGTTCCCCTGTTCTCACCCACCATCACATGTGGATGTGGACTCAGTTTCCCCCTGTTCTCGCCCACCATGAAATGTGGATGTGGACTCATTTTTCCCGTTCTCACCCACCATCAAATGTGGACGTGGAATCTGTCTCCTCGTTCTCACCCACCATAAAATGTGGAGTTGGACACACTTTCCCCGTTCTCACCCACCATCAAATGTTGAAGTGGACTCTGTTTCCCCGTTCTCACCAACCATCAAATGTGGACATGGACGCAGTTTCCCCGTTCTTGCCCATCATCAAATGTGAACGTGGACACAGTGTCACCCTGTTCTCCCCCACCACCAAATGTGGATGTGGACTCAGTTTCCTCCTGTTCTCGCCCACGACCAAATGTGGATGTGGACTGAGTTTCCCTCTATTCTCCGCCACCATCAAATGTGGACATGAACTCCGTTTCCCCGTGTCACCCACCATCAAATGTGGACGTGGACTCAGTTTCCCTGTTCTCACCCACCATCAAATGTGGACGTGGACTCAGTTTCCCCATTCTCACCCACCATCAAATGTGGACGTGGACTCAGTTTCCCCGTTCTCAACCAACATCAAATGTGGACGTGGACTCAGTTTGCTCCTGTTCCTACACACCATCAAATGTGGACGTGGACTCAGTTTTCCCGTTCTCTCCGTCCATCTAATGTGGACATTGACCCAGTTTCCCCATTCTCACCCAGCATCAAATATTAAAGTGGACTCAGTTTCCCCGTTCTCACCCACCATCAAATGTGGACGTGGACTCTGTTTCCCCTGTTCTCATCCACCATCACATGTGGATGTGGACTCAGTTTCCCCCTATTCTCGCCCACCATAAAATGTGGATGTGGACTCATTTTTCCCGTTCTCACCCACCATCAAATGTGGACGTGGACTCAGTTTCCCCTGTTCTCACCCACCATCAAATGTGGACGTGCACTCATTTTCCAAGCTCTCACCCACCATCAAATGTGGACATGTACTCAGTGTCCCTGTTCTCATTCACCATCAAATGTGGATGTGGACTCAGTTTCCCCATTCTCACCCATCATCAAACGTGGACATGGATTCAGTTTCCCCTCTTCTCACCCACCATAAAATGTGGACGTGTTCTCAGTTTCCCCGTTCTCACCCACCATCAAATGTGGACGTCAACTCAGGTTCCCCTTTCTCACACACCATCAAATCTGGACGTCAGCCCAGTTTCCTCGTTCCTGCCCACCATCAAAGGTGTACGTGGACTCAGTTATCCCCTGTTCTCGCCCATGATCAAATGTTGATGAGGACTCAGTTTCCCTCTGTTCTCACCCACCATCAAATGTGGACGTGTACTCAGTTTCCTCCTGTTCTCACCAACCATCAAATGTGGATGTGGACTCAGTTTCCCCATTCTCACCCACCATCAAATGTGGACGTGGACTCAGGTTTCCCTGTTTTCATCCACCATCAAATGTGGACATGTACTCAGTGTCCCTGTTCTCACCCACCATCAAATGTAATGTGGAGGTGTTCCCACTTTCCCCGTTCTTGCACACCATCAAATGTGGACGTGGACTCAGTTTCCCCATGTTCTCGCCCACCATCAAATGTGGATGCGGATTCAGTTTCCCCGTTCTCACCCAGCATCAAATGTGGACGTGGATTCAGGTTCCTCCTGTTCTCACCTACCATAAAATGTGGACCTTGACTCAGTTTCCCCGTTCTCACCCACCATCAAATTTGGACATGGACTCAGTTTCCCCTGTTCTCACCCACCGTCAAATGTGGACGTGGTTTCCGTTTCCCCGTTCTCACCCAGCATCACATGTGGACATGGAGTTAGTTTCCACCTGTTCTCGCCCACCATCAAATATGGATTTGGAATCATTTTTCCCGTTCTCACCCAGGATCATCTGAGGACGTGGACTCAGTCTGCCCGTTCTGACCTACCATAAAATGTCGACGTTGACCCAGTTTCCCCGTTCTCACCCACCATCAAATGTCGATGTGGAACCAGTTTCTCTGTTCTTGCCCATCATCAAATGTGGACGTGGAGACACTTTCTCCGTTTTCTCCCCCACCACCAAATGTATGTGGACTCCGTTTCCCTATGTTCTCATCAACCATAATATGTGGACGTGGACTGCATTTCCCCGTTCTCCTCCACTGTAAATGTGGACGTGGACTCAGTTTCCCCTGTTCTCAGCCACCATCAAATGTGGACATGGACTCAGTTTCCCCGTTCTCACCCACCATCAAATGTGGTCGTGGACCCAGTTTCCCCATTCTTGCCCACCATCAAATGTGGACGGGGAGTCAGTTTCCCCGTGTTCTCACCCAACATCAAATGTGGATGTGGACTAATTTTCCCTCTCTTCTCACCCACCAACAAATGTGGACGTGGACTCAGTATCCTCCTGTTCTCACCCACCGTCATATGTGGATGTGGACTCAGTTTCCCCATTCTCACACACCATCAAATGTGGACGTGGACTCAGTTTCCTCCTGTTCCTACCCAGCATAAAATGTGGATGAGGACTCAGTTTCCCATTCTCACCCACCATGAAATGTGGACGTGGACTCAGTTTCCCTCTGTTCTCATCCATCAGCAATTGTTGACGTGGACTCAGTTTCCTCCTGTTCTCCAGCAGCAACAAATGTGGACCTGGATTCAGTTTCCCCGTTCTCACCCACCATCAAATGTGGACGTGTACTCACTTTCCCCGTTCTCACCCACCATCAAATGTGGACGTGGACCCAGTTTCCTCATTCTTGCCCACCATCAAATGTGGACGAGGACTCAGTTTCCCCCTGTTCTCGCCCACCATCGTATGTGGATGTGGACTCAGATTCCCCAATCTCACCCATCATCAAATGTGGACATGGATTCAGTTTCCTCCTGTTCATACCCAACATCCAATGTGGACGTGTACTCAGTTTCCCCTGTTCTCACCCATCATCAAATTTGGACGTGGACTCAGTTTCCGCCTTCACACCACCATCAAATGTGGTCGTGGACTCAGATTCCCGTTCTCACCTACCATGAAATGTGGATGTGGACTCAGTTTCCCCTGTTCTCACCCACCATGAAATGTGGACGTGGACTCAGTTTCCCCGTTCTCACCCACAATCAAATGTGGATGTGAAAGCAGTTTCCCCGTTCTGACCCACCATCAAATATGGACGTGGACTCAGTTGCCCCCTACTTGCCCACCATCAAATATGGACGTGGACCCAGTTTCCCCATGTTCTCGCCCACCAACAAAGTGGATGTGGACTCAATTTCTCTCTGTTCTCACCCACCGTCAAATGCGTACGTGGACTCAATTTCCCCCTCTTCTTGCCCATGATCAAATGTGGACCTGGACTCTGTTTCCCTCTGTTCTCACCCAACATCAAATGTGGACGTGTACTCAGTTTCCTCCTGTTCTCACCACCATCTAATGTGGACGTGGACACAGTTTCCTCTTTCTTGCTCACCATCAAATGTGCACGTGGACTCAGTTTCCTCTTATTCTCGCCCACCATCAAATGTGGATGTGGACTCAGTTTCCCCGTTCTTGCCCACCATCAAATGTGGATGTGAACTCAGTTTCCCTCTCTTCTCAAACACCATCAAATGTGGACGTGGACTCAGTTTGCTCCTGTTCTCACCTACCATAAAATGTGGACGTGGACTTAGTTTCCCCGTTCTCACCCACCATCAAATGTGGACGTGGACTCAGTTTCCCCTCTTCTCACCAACCGTCAAATGTGGACGTGGTCTCCGTTTCCCCGTTCTCACCCACCATGACATGTGGACGTGGTCTCAGTTTCCCCCTGTTCTAGCCCACAATCAAATGTGGAAGTGGACTCATTTTTCCGGTTCTCACCAACCATCAAATGTGGACATGGACTCAGTCTCCGCGTTCTCACCCACCATAAAATGTGGACGTGGACCCAGTTTCCCCATTCTTGCCCATCATCAAATGTGGACGTGGACACAGTTTCCCCCTGCTCTCCACGACCACCAAATATGGACGTGGACTCAGTTTCCTCCTGTTCTCACCCACCATCAAAAGTGGACGTGGACTCCATTTCCTCGTTCTCCCCCACTATCAATTGTGGACGTGGACTCAGTTTCCCCTATTCTCACCCACCATCAAATGTGGACGTGGACTCAGTTTCCCCGTTGTCACCCATGATGAAATGTGGAGGTGGATTCAGTTTCCCCGTTCTCACCCACCATCAAATGTGGATGTGGACTCAGTTTCACCGTTCTCACCCACCATCAAATGTGGACGTGGACACAGTTTCCTCGTTCTTTTCCACCATCAAATGTGGACGTGGACTCAGTTTCCCCCTGTTCTCGAACACCATCAAATGTGGACGTGGACACAGTTTCCTCGTTTTTGTCCACCATCAAATGTGGACGTGGACTCAGCTTCCCCCTGTTCTCGAACACCATCAAATGTGGATGTGGACTCAGTTTCCCTGTTCTCACCCAACATCAATTGTGGACGTGGACGCAGTTTCCCCTGTTCTCACCCACCATCAAATGTGGGTGTGGACTCAGTTTCCCTCGTTCTCACCCACCATCAAATGTGAACGTGACCAAGTTTCCCATTCTCACCCACCACCAAATGTGGACGTGGACTCAATTTCCGCCTGTTCTCGGCCACCATCAAAGGTGCACGTGGATTCATTCTCCCTCTGTTCTCATCCACCATCTAATGTGGATGTTGATTCGGTTTCCTCCTGTTCTCACCCATCATCAAATGTGCTCGTGGACTCAGTTTCCCCGTTCTCACCCACCATCAACTGTGGACGTGGAATCAGTTTCCCCTGTTCCGACCCACCATCAAATGTGGAAGTTTATTAGTTTCCCCATTCTCACCCACCATCAAATGTGGAGGTGGACTCAGTTTCCCTTTTCTCAGACACCATCAAATGTGGGAGGACCCACTTTCCCGTTCTTGCCCAACATCCAATGTGGGCGTGGACACAGTTTCCCATGTTCTCGCCCAGCATCAAATGTGGATGTGGACTCAGTTTCCCCTGTTCTCACACCATCAAATGTGGACGTGGTCTGCTGCCTCAGCCTCCCGAGTAACTGGGACTACAGGCGCCCGCCACATCACCCGGCTAGTTTTTTGTATTTTTAGTAGAGACAGCGTTTCACCATGTTAGCCAGGATGGTCTCGATCTCCTGACCTTGTGATCCACCCATCTCGGCCTCCCAAAGTGCTGGGATTA
>DAKLCV010000430.1:0-12818 GCA_030247045.1 Colobus guereza
TGCCCACCACCACGCCTGGCTAATTTTTTTTTTTTTCTATTTTTAGTAGAGACTGGGTTTCACTATGTTAGCTAGGATGGTCTCCGTCTCCTGATCTCGTGATCCACCCACCTAGGCCTCCCAAAGTGCTGGGATTACAGGCATGAGCCACTGCGTCCAGCCAAATTTTTGTTTTATGTAAGTATTGGTTTCATTCAACTCTTTTGGAGAAATCCCTGAGTATACAGTTGACCTGTGAACAACACGGGTCTGCTTATACACAGATTTGTTTTCAACAAAGGTTATACCGTGTGTGCCGGCCTCTCCTTCTTCCCCTTCCATCTTCTCCACCTCTTACTCCTCTGCCACCCCTAACAGAGCAAGACCAATCCATCCTCTTCCTCCTCGTCGTCAGCCTACTCAACATGAAGACAAAAAGGAAGATCTTTATGATGATCCACTTTATGAAAAGTAAATACAGGCCGGGCGCGGTGGCTCAAGCCTGTAATCCCAGCACTTTGGGAGGACGAGACGGGCGGATCACGAGGTCAGGAGATCGAGACCATCCTGGCTAACACGGTGAAACCCCGTCTCTACTAAAAAATACAAAAAACTAGCCGGGCGACGTGGCGGGCGCCTGTAGTCCCAGGTACTCGGGAGGCTGAGGCAGGAGAATGGCGTAAACCCAGGAGTCGGAGCTTATAGTGAGCTTGAGATCTGGCCACTGCACTCCAGCCTGGGCGACAGAGCAAGACTCCGTCTCAAAAAAAAAAGAAAAGTAAATAAGTAAATACAGTTTTCTCTTCCTTATGACTTTTAAATAATATATTCTTTTCTCTAGCTTAGTTTATTGGAAGAATACTATATATAATACATATGACAAAATGTGTTAATCAGCTTTATAATATTGGTAAGGCTTCTCAACAGTAGGCTATCAGTATTTAAGCTCTGGGGAAGCCAAAAGCTATGCCTTGTTTATTACATATTGTACCACTGTATCAAAACATCACATGCCCCTCGTAAGTACATATAATTATCAGCCATAAGTATTAAAAATTAAAAAAATTGGCTGGGTGCGGTGGCTCAAGCCTGTAATCCCAGCACTTTGGGAGGCCGAGACGGGCGGATCACGAGGTCAGGAGATCGAGACCATCCTGGCTAACACGGTGAAACCCCGTCTCTACTAAAAATACAAAAACTAGCCGGACGAGGTGGCGGGCACCTGTAGTCCCAGCTACTCGTGAGGCTGAGGCAGGAGAATGGCGTGAACCGGGGAGGTGGAGCTTACAGTGAGCCAAGATTGTACCACTGCACTCCAGCCTGGGTGACAGAGTAAGACTCGGTCTCAAAAAAATAACAATAAAAATAAAAATAAAAATAAAATAAAATATGCTGATATATAAAAATATAAATTTTAAACCAAAACTATATAACCAGTTCAGTAACATCTTTTTAAAAAATTTTTAATTTTTATGGGTATATAGTAGATATATATATTCATGGGTTATGTGAGATATTTTGACACAGGTGTGCAATGCATAATAGTCTCTTTTTCATTTAATACATAATAACTGTCTTTCTATTTCAGTAAATAATAAAAGTATCAAAATTTTAATGACTCCATAGTATTCCATTATATGGATATACCGTGATTTCCAAATTTCCACTGTTTTGAACAGTAGTGTAGTGAACTTTCCTTTACACATGTCTTTGAGTATAGGACAGATTATGTCCTTGGAATAAGTTTCTAAGGATGGAATTATTGGGTCAAGAGCAATGTATATTTTATATTTTGATACACGACAATACAACAATCAATTGAGATATATTTTTCCCCATTTCCGTATTATTTTCTGATTTCTAAATTTCATACTACATAATGGCCTTGATAGTTTGTACATTTAAAATGACGCTCCCAGGCTGGGTGTGGTGGCTTATGCCTGTAATCTCAGCAGTTTGGGAGGCTGAAGGGGACAGATAACTTGAGGTCAGGAGTTCAAGACCAGCTTGGCCAACATGGTGAAACCCTGTCTCTACTAAAAATACAAAAATTAGCTGGGCGTGGTGGCAGGCGCCTGTAATCCCAGCTACCTGGGAGGCTGAGGCAGAAGAATTGCTTGAACTTGGGAGTTCGAGATTGCAGTGCGCAGAGATGGCACCACTGTACTCCAGCCTGGGTGACAGAGTAAGACTCTGTCTCAAAAAATAAAAAAGATGCTCCCATCAGCAGAATATGAGTGTGTATGTTTCCCAGACTCATGCCATTCTTTTGCACTTTTGCTTACTTGACAGAAAATGGCAGTCTTCCAATTTTCATTCATTTAATTATGAGTGAACATTGAACAAAATTTTGTGTGTTTGCAAGCCATTTGTACTTATTTTATGAAATACCTATTCATAGTCTTTGTCCATTTTTCTTTGGAATATTTCCTTTCCACATTAAGAATAATATCCTCTATTGTCTGTCATATGTTGCAAATAATCTCTCCTTGTCATTTGCATTTCCTTGCCTTTCAGTAATATTTAATTTTTATGAAGTCGCATTTATCCATTTTCTCCCCTATGGCTTCTTCTTTTAGTGTTATGTCTGGCAATATTCTCCTATCCCCAAATTATGTCAATATATACTTATGTTTTCTTTTCATATGTTTATGATATTGCTTTTTAAAACGTTTAATTCTTTAGTCCAGGGGTAAATTATTCTGATTGTGGTAGGAATTGAACCTTTCTCTCAAATTGTTAAGCAGTCCCAATCACTGATTTTAAAAACATTTTCCCTAAATGTTTAACATTTCTCAAGTTAAACATTAGATTGACTTTGATCTGTTTCTGAGTTGTTCTCCTCCATTGGTTTGTGAGTGGCTTCTGCTGCTGGCTCCATACTGTTCCCATGACTACACCTTGGAGGCACATTTTAGGGTCTGGTAAGGCAAGTACCCCCCCATTACTTCTGCACAAGTTTTCTGACTATTTTCACTCCTTTATTCTTCCAGATGAAATTTAGAATCAAGTTCACAACAAAAACTCGTTGGAATTTTGATTGTGATTTTGCTTAAAATTAGAGATTACTTTGGGAAGAATAGTGGTCTTTGCAATTTTGAATCTTCCTACCAAAGAACATGGTCTGTCTCTTTCCATTTATTTAAATCTTTTTTCCTAAAGTTCCTCCAAGTTTAATAAATTTCTTCACATAGATCCTGAACTTTTAGTTTAATCCTGAGTATTCAGAATTCTTTGCAGTAGTTTCAGGTTATAAGCATTTAACATATTTAGGGAAAAAATTACATTAAAAAAAGAAGTTAATCTGGAAGGATGCATGCCAAATTGTTCATAATGTTTTTCATCTGAAAATGACTCAGAAGGTTTGGGGAAGGAGCAAGAGATTTTCGCTGTTTATTTTATGTACTTCTGGAAGGTTTGAATTTGTTACAGGAAGCATGACTTTAAAAACATCAATATGTAATCAAGATTAAATATCACTAAGGCATCTTAATAATATATTGCTGGTAGAATATAAGTTGCTTTTCTGGAGGGCAATTTGGCAACGGGTATCAAGATCCTTAAATATTTATCTGCTAAAGAAGTGATAAAAAGTGTACACAAAGATTTATACAGAGATGTTCATCACAGAGAAATGAGTAATAATGGAACATTGGAACAGCCTAACAACCTGGATTGCTTAAATTAGAGAATACTATGCTGCCATTGAAATTTATCTTTAAAAAAAATTTTTTTTTTTAATTTTTGGAGATGAAGCCTTTGCTCTGTTGCCCAGGCTGGAGTGCCGTGGCACGATCTCGGCTCACTGCAACCTCTGCCTCCCAGGTTCATGGTGTTCTCCTGCCTCAGCCTCCTGAGTAGCTGGGATTAAAGGCATGCGCCACCGTGCCCAACTAATTTTTTTAGTAGATATGGGGTTTTGCCACCAGGCTGGTCTTGAACTCCTGACCTCAGGTCTGCCTGCCCTGGCCTCCCAAAGTGCTGGGATTACAGGCGTGAGCCACCGCGCCTGGCCTAAAACTTTATTTCCATCCCATGGAAAATGTTCTTTTAGAACTCCATTGATATGTGTAGCCATGTAAGTAGTATGTGTATGTGTGTGTGCATATGTATATATACATATGTCTATATACACGTGTGTATACATGCATACACTGCTTACATGTATATACATGTACATGCAACTTACATACATGTAGTCATGTATGTATACATGTGTATATGTATATTACCTGTATATACATATTTTTAAATATGTTAATAGTGCTTTTCAGTGGTAGTATTATAAGTGATCTGTATTTTCCTTACATTGAAAAAAATTCAATGCATTTTTTAAAAATAATAAGATATGTTTTAAACAACCATTAATACATTTTTAGAAAAACAGGATGAAGTTGTCTATGACAATCCATGTGAAAGTCCAGAGGAACTGAAAGTCATTGACTGTGTGGTGGGGCTGCAGGACGATAAGAATTTGGAAGTGAAAGAACTCAGGAGGCAGTGCCAGCAGCTGGAGTCTAAACAGGGCAGGATCTGTGCTGAAAGAGCCTCTCTCAGGAGTAGAAAGGTAGGGACACTCAGAGGCTTTCTTTTCTCTTCCAGAGATTTATTATTGTATGAAGGATAAAGAGGTATTGAAATAAGGTTTTTACCATCACAGTGATTAATTTTTTGTGTGCTTATGTCTTTATCTATGGCTATAGTTAAAATGCTTTTAAATATTTTTCTTAAAAATATTATTTATTTCGGCGCGGTGGCTCAAGCCTGTAATCCCAGCACTTTGGGAGGCCGAGGCGCGATCACGGTCAGGAGATCGAGACCATCCTGGCTAACACGGTGAAACCCGTCTCTACTAAAAATGCAAAAAACTAGCAGGCGGCGGGCGCCTGTAGTCCCAGCTACTCGGGAGGCTGAGGCAGGAGAATGGCGTGAACCGGGAGGCGGAGCTTGCAGTGAGCCGAGATCGCCACTGCACTCCAGCCTGGGCGACAGGCGAGACTCCGTCTCAAAATAAATATTTGGGGATTTAAGCATTTAGCAAATCTCAAGCTTTTAATTTATTCATTCAACAACTATTTGTTGAATGGCCATTGCATACACAGGAACTTTATTTTTATTTTCTTGAGACAGAGTGTTGCTCTGTCACCCAGGCTGGAGTGCAGAGGCATGATCTTGGCTCACTGCAACTTCCGCCTCCTAGGTTCAAGTGATTCTAGCTGGGTTTACAGGCATGTGCCACCACGTCCAGCTAATTTTTGTATATTTTGTAGAGAGGGGGTTTTGCCATTTTGGCTAGGCTGGTCTTGAACTCCTGACCTTAAGTGATCTGCCCACCTTGGCCTCCCAAAGTGCTGGGATTACAGGTGTGAGCCATGGCCCCTGGAGCACAGGTACTTTAAAAACACAATAGGTAGAAACTCTATTTCTAATAAACAACTATATCAATTCTAAATATATTTTACTGTAAATTATTCAGTACACAAAACAATTACAGATAACAATATTCAGCTCACCTCAGACCTTATATTTGGTGATTTTTTCTTAATTTTTAAAAATCCATGAATACATAAAAAGATAACACTAAGAAATTTAATTTTTTCTGACAGAAAAGGAAGCTCATATATATCATTTTTATGCAGACTTTTATATGTATTTACTCATATTTACTATACTTTTCTCCTTATTATTATTATTATTTTTTGAGACTGAGTCTTTCTCTGTCTCCCAGGCTGGAGTGCAGAGGCATGATCTTGGCTCACTGCAACCTCTGCCTCCCAGGTTCATGTGATTTTCCTGCCTCAGGCTCCCAAGTAGCTGGGATTACAGGCATGTGCCACCACGCCCAGCTAATTTTTGTATATTTTGTAGAGAGGGGTTTTGCCATTTTGGCTAGGCTGGTCTTGAACTCCTGACCTTAAGTGATCTGCCCACCTTGGCCTCCCAAAGTGCTGGGATTACAGGCATGAGCCACCACACCCAGCCCTCATTTCCTTTTTCCAAAGTATACTAATTTATGAATACATAGCCCACTTATGTATGTATTTTATGGTTGATGAATAATGGAGTTGATATCAGTCAATGGCATTTGGGATGATATGAACAATGTTCTAAACCATCTGGAAAGTATCTCTTGCTATACATGTGCAAGAGCATGCAGGATATCTTAGAAATAGCCTGGCAGTGCCACAAAACAAAAGATGCCTATGTTCAGCTTTACTAGGTATGTGAGCCTGCTTTGCAAAGCTATTGTACCAATTCATATTCTCACCAGAAATGACAGTTTCTACTACTCCCCATCTTTGCAGACACTTTTCTTCATATTTTCTTCACTGATTTTGCATATTCATCAAAAGGATAAAACAATATTTCATTCTGAATTAACTTCTATTTCTCTTATAATTAATTGATTTCACTTTTTAACAATTGTATGACAAATTTTTGCTTTGTTATCTGAAATTTCTTTCAGAAGAATTTTAATTTATTAAGGATTTATTTTCTGATTATGCTAATTACATTTTTTTCCACGACAGGACCTCTTATTACCCACAAAGCAAGATTTTCTTTTCTTTTTTTTTTTTGAGACGGAGTCTGGCTCTGTTGCCCAGGCTGGAGTGCAGAGGCATGATCTTGGCTCACTGCAACTTCCGCCTCCTAGGTTCAAGTGATTTTCCTGCCTCAGGCTCCCAAGTAGCTGGGATTATAGGCATGTGCCACCACGCCCAGCTAATTTTTGTATTTTTGTACTTTAGTAGAGACAAGGTTTCACCATGGTGGCTAGGCTGGTCTTGAACTCCTGACCTTAAGTGATCTGCCCACCTTGGCCTCCCAAAGTGCTGGGATTACAGGCATGTGCCACCACGCCCAGCTAATTTTTGTATTTTCAGTAGAGACGAGGTTTCATCATGTTGGCCAGGCTGGTCTTGAACTCCTGACCTTAAGTGATCTGCCCACCTTGGCCTCCCAAAGTGCTGGGATTACAGGCATGTGCCACCACGCCCAGCTAATTTTTGTATTTTCAGTAGAGACGAGGTTTCATCATGTTGGCCAGGCTGGTCTTGAACTCCTGACCTTAAGTGATCTGCCCACCTTGGCCTCCCAAAGTGCTGGGATTACAGGCGAGACTCCGTCTCAAAAATATTATATATATATATATATATATATTTTTTTTCTTTGGGATTTAAGCATTTAGCAAATCTCAAGCTTTTAATTTATTCATTCAACAACTATTTGTTGAATGCCCATTGCATACACAGGAACTTTATTTTTATTTTTTGAGACAGAGTCTTGCTCTGTCACCCAGGCTGGAGTGCAGAGGCATGATCTTGGCTCACTGCAACTTCCGCCTCCTAGGTTCAAGTGATTTTCCTGCCTCAGGCTCCCAAGTAGCTGGGATTACAGGCATGTGCCACCACGCCCAGCTAATTTTTGTATTTTTTGTACTTTAGTAGAGACAAGGTTTCACCATGGTGGCTAGGCTGGTTTCAAACTCCCGACCTCAAGTGATCCACCTACCTCAGCCTTCCAAAGTGCTGCAATTACAGGCGTGAGCCACCACACCTAGCCCTCATTTCCTTTTTCCAAAGTATACTAATTTATGAATACATAGCCCACTTATGTATGTATTTTATGGCTGATGAATAATGGAGTTGATATCAGTCAATGGCATTTGGGATGATATGAACAATGTTCTAAACCATCTGGAAAGTATCTCTTGCTATACATGTGCAAGAGCATGCAGGATATCTTAGAAATAGCCTGGCAGTGCCACAAAACAAAAGATGCCTATGTTCAGCTTTACTAGGTATGTGAGCCTGCTTTGCAAAGCTATTGTACCAATTCATATTCTCACCAGAAATGACAGTTTCTACTACTCCCCATCTTTGCAGACACTTTTCTTCATATTTTCTTCACTGATTTTGCATGTTCATCAAAAAGATAAAAGTAAAACAATATTTCATTCTGAATTAACTTCTATTTCTCTTATAATTAATTGATTTCACTTTTTAACAATTGTATGACAAATTTTTGCTTTGTTATCTGAAATTTCTTTCAGAAGGAAGAATTTTAATTTATTAAGGATTTATTTTCTTTTTTTTTTTTTTTTTTTTTTTTGAGACTGAGTCTTTCTCTGTCTCCCAGGCTGGAGTGCAGTGGCGCAATCTTGGCTCCTGCAATTTCTACCTCCCAGGCTCAAGCAATTCTCATGCCTCAGCCTCCTGAGTAGCTGGGATTACAGGCATGTGCCACCACGCCCAGCTAATTTTTGTATTTTTTGTACTTTAGTAGAGACAAGGTTTCACCATGGTGGCTAGGCTGGTTTCAAACTCCCGACCTCAAGTGATCCACCTACCTCAGCCTTCCAAAGTGCTGCAATTACAGGCGTGAGCCACCACACCCAGCCCTCATTTCCTTTTTCCAAAGTATACTAATTTATGAATACATAGCCCACTTATGTATGTATTTTATGGTTGATGAATAATGGAGTTGATATCAGTCAATGGCATTTGGGATGATATGAACAATGTTCTAAACCATCTGGAAAGTATCTCTTGCTATACATGTGCAAGAGCATGCAGGATATCTTAGAAGTAGCCTGGCAGTGCCATAAAACAAAAGATGCCTATGTTCAGCCTTACTAGGTATGTGAGCCTGCTTTGCAAAGCTATTGTACCAATTCATATTCTCACCAGAAATGACAGTTTCTACTGCTCCCCATCTTTGCAGACACTTTTCTTCATATTTTATTCATTGATTTTGCATATTCATCAAAAGGATAAAACAATATTTTATTCTGAATTAACTTCTATTTCCCTTATAATTAATTGAATTTCACCTTATTAACAAGTGTATGACAAATTTTTGCTTCATTATCTGAAATTTCTTTCAGAAGAATTTTAATTTATTAAGGATTTATTTTCTTTTTTTTTTTTTTTTTTTTTTTTTTTTTTTTTTTTTGAGACGGAGTCTGGCTCTGTTGCCCAGGCTGGAGTGCAGTGGCGCAATCTTGGCTCACTGCAAGCTCCGCCTCCCGGGTTCCCGCCATTCTCCTGCCTTAGACTCTCGACTAGCTGGGACTACAGGAGCCTGCCACCACGCCCGGCTAATTTTTGTATTTTTGTACTTTAGTAGAGACAAGGTTTCACCATGGTGGCTAGGCTGGTTTCAAACTCCCGACCTCAAGTGATCCACCTACCTCAGCCTTCCAAAGTGCTGCAATTACAGGCGTGAGCCACCACACCCAGCCCTCATTTCCTTTTTCCAAAGTATACTAATTTATGAATACATAGCCCACTTATGTATGTATTTTATGGTTGATGAATAATGGAGTTGATATCAGTCAATGGCATTTGGGATGATATGAACAATGTTCTAAACCATCTGGAAAGTATCTCTTGCTATACATGTGCAAGAGCATGCAGGATATCTTAGAAATAGCCTGGCAGTGCCACAAAACAAAAGATGCCTATGTTCAGCTTTACTAGGTATGTGAGCCTGCTTTGCAAAGCTATTGTACCAATTCATATTCTCACCAGAAATGACAGTTTCTACTACTCCCCATCTTTGCAGACACTTCATATTTTCTTCACTGATTTTGCATGTTCATCAAAAAGATAAAAGTAAAACAATATTTCATTCTGAATTAACTTCTATTTCTCTTATAATTAATTGGATTTCACTTTTTTTAACAATTGTATGACAAATTTTTGCTTTGTTATCTGAAATTTCTTTCAGAAGGAAGAATTTTAATTTGTTAAGGATTTATTTTCTGATTATGCTAATTACATTTTTTTTTCCACGACAGGACCTCTTATTACCCACAAAGCAAGATTTTCTTTTCTTTTTCCTTTTTTTTTTTTTTGATGGAGTCTCACTCTTTCAGCCAGGCTGGAGTGCAGTGATGTGATCTTGCCTCGGTGCAACTTCCACCTCCCAGGTTCAAGTGATTTTCCTGCCTCAGGCTCCCAAGTAGCTGGGATTATAGGCATGTGCCACCACGCACGGCTAATTTTTGTATTTTCAGTAGAGACGAGGTTTCATCATGTTGGCCAGGCTGGTCTTCAATTCGTGACCTCTGGTGATCTGCCCGCCTCAGCCTCCCAAAGTGCTGGGATTACAGGCATAAGCCACCATGCTCCACTAAAGCAAGATTTTCTTTTTCTTTTCTTTTTTTTTTTTTTTTTGAGACGGAGTCTGGCTCTGTTGCCCAGGCTGGAGTGCAGTTGCACCATCTCAGCTCACTGCAAGCTCCGCCTCCCGGGTTCCCGCCATTCTCCTGCCTTAGACTCTCGACTAGCTGGGACTACAGGAGCCTGCCACCACGCCCGGCTAATTTTTGGTATTTTTAGTAAAGACGGGGTTTCACCCTGTTAGCCAGGATGGTCTCGATCTTCTGACTTTGCGATCTGCCTGCCTCGGTCCCAAAGTGCTGAGATTAAAGGGGTAAGCCACTGCGCCCGGCCAAAGCAAGATTTTCTGTTAATATAGACTGTTAACTACCAACTTTCCCAAAACTTCACGTTTACAGTTTCTACCAGAAACTATTGTTCTTTAAATTCAGAATCAGTAATATTTACTGATGAATTGTTTTTCTCCATTTTCCTTTGAAGCAGAATGAGAGAAATGGAATACAAATAGAGTAGGAGAGACAATAATAAGAGCTGTCAAATTATAAAATTTATAATATTTTAGCCAGGTGCAGTGGCTCACGCCTGTAATCCCAGTGCTTTGGGAGGCCGAGGCAGGCGGATCATGAGGTTAGGAGATCGAGACCATCCTGGCTAACATGGTGAAACCCCGTCTCCACTAAAAATCTTAAAAAATTAGCCGGGCGTGGTGGCAGTGCCATTAGTCCCAGCTACTCGGGAGGCTGAGGGAGGAGAATGGCGTGAACCCGGGAGGCGGAGCTTGCAGTGAGCCGAGATGGCACCACTGCACTCCAGCCTGGGCCACAGAGCAAGACTCCATCTCAAAAAATAAATAAATAAAAAATAGAAATAACTTATAACTTCTGTCAACTGACTTGAGAACACTTCCATCTTACATTTCTGAAAGATGCAGAGAAATTTATAAACTATGGTCCTATTTTTGTAAGCTATAGGAAGAAAAATCTACATATATGTATATATATAGATATGATTTTAAGAGCATGAAGAAAGATATAGATGGATACAGTCACTCTGCTAGCAACTTTACCTGGGAAGAGGAGAAGCAGGCAGTATCATTGGAGAAAAGAGAGGAAAGAAAAGGTTAAAAGGAAAAAAACTATTATTTCAAGTCAGGACAATTTTTATAAAGTTATTATGTGTGTTTGAAAAGGGCAAACATGGCCGGGCACAGTGGCTCATGCCTGTAATACCAGCACTCTGGGAGGCTGAGGTGAGTTGATCACAAGGTCAGGAGACAGAGACCATCCTGGCTATCACAGTGAAACCCTATCTATACTAAAAAATACAAAAACTTAGCTGGGCTTGGTGGCGGGCACCTGGAGTCCCAGCTACTTGGGAGGCTGAGGCAGGAGAATGGCGTGAACCCGGGAGGCGGAACTTGCAGTGAGCTGAGGTTGCACCACTGCACCCCAGCCTGGGCGACAGAAAGACTCCATCTCAAAATAAGAAAAAAAGAAAAGTGTAAACATTTATCTCTATATAAATTTATTTGATTAAACTTGGTGGGCTGGGTGCAGTGGCTCATGTCTGTGATTTCAGCACTTTGAGAGGCCAAGGTGGGTAAATTGCTTGAGTTCAGGAGTTTGAGACCAGCCTGGGCAACATGGTGAAACCCCATTTCTACCAAAAATGAAAAAATTAGCCAGGCATGGTGGTGTGTGCTTGTGGTCCCAGCTACTTGGGAGGCTGAGTTGGGAGGATCGCTGGAGACTGGGAAGTTGAGGCTTCAGTGAGATCACACCACTGCACTCCAGCCTGGGCCACAGAGCAAGACTCCATCTCAAAATAAGAAAAAAGAAAAGTGTAAACATTTATCTCTATATAAATTTATTTGATTAAACTTGGTGGGCTGGGTGCAGTGGCTCATGCCTGTAATACCAGCACTCTGGGAGGCTGAGGTGAGTTGATCACAAGGTCAGGAGACAGAGACCATCCTGGCTAACATGGTGAAACCCCGTCTCCACTAAAAATCTTAAAAATTAGCCAGGCGTGGTGGCAGTGCCATTAGTCCCAGCTACTTGGGAGGCTGAGGTGAGTTGATCACAAGGTCAGGAGACAGAGACCATCCTGGCTAACATGGTGAAACCCCATTTCTACCAAAATGAAAAATTAGCCAGGCGTGGTGGCAGTGCCATTAGTCCCAGCTACTCGGGAGGCTGAGGCAGGAGAATGGCGTGAACCCGGGAGGCGGAGCTTGCAGTGAGCTGAGGTTGCACCACTGCACCCCAGCCTGGGCAACATGGTGAAACCCCGTCTCCACTAAAAATCTTAAAAATTAGCCAGGCGTGGTGGCAGTGCCATTAGTCCCAGCTACTTGGGAGGCTGAGGTGAGTTGATCACAAGGTCAGGAGACAGAGACCATCCTGGCTAACATGGTGAAACCCCATTTCTACCAAAATGAAAAAATTAGCCAGGCATGGTGGTGTGCTTGTGGTCCCAGCTACTTGGGAGGCTGAGGTGAGTTGATCACAAGGTCAGGAGACAGAGACCATCCTGGCTAACATGGTGAAACCCCGTCTCCACTAAAAATCTTAAAAATTAGCCGGGCGTGGTGGCAGTGCCATTAGTCCCAGCTACTCGGGAGGCTGAGGGAGGAGAATGGCGTGAACCCGGGAGGCGGAGCTTGCAGTGAGCTGAGATGGCACCACTGCACTCCAGCCTGAGTGGTAAAAC
>DAKLCV010000431.1:0-12791 GCA_030247045.1 Colobus guereza
CATCAAATGTGGTCGTGGACTCAGTTTCCTCCTGTTCTCACCCACCATGAAATGTGGACGTGCACTCAGTTTCCCCTGTTCTCAGCCACCATCAAATGTGAACGTGGACTCCGTTTACCTGTTCTCACCCACCATCAAATGTCGACGTGGAATCAGTTTCCCCGTTCTCACCCATCATCAAATGTAAACGTGGACTCAGATTCCCCGGTTTTCATCCACGATCAAATACGGACTTCGACTCAGTTTCCCCTGGTCTCACCCACCAAGAAAGGTGGACGTGGACACAGTTTCCCCGTTCTCACCCACCATCAAATGCGGACGTGGACCCAGTTTCCCCGTTCTTGCCCACCATCAAATGTGGACGTGGACTCAGTTTCCCCCTGTTCTCGCCCACCATCAAATCTGGTTGTGGACTCAGTTTCCCTCTCTTCTCACCCAACATGAAATGTGGACGTGGACTCATTTTCCTCCAGTTCTCATCCACCATCAACTGTGGATGTGGACTCAGTATCCCCGTTCTCACCCAATATCAAATGTGGACGTTGACTCAGTTTCCCCTGTTCTCACCCACTATCAAATGTGGACGTGGACTCAGTTTCCCCGTTCTCAGCCACCATCAAATGTGGACGAGAACTCAGTTTCCCGCTTCTCACGCACCATCAAATGTGGACGTGGGACCAGATTCCCCGTTCCTGGTCACCATCAAATGTGGACATGGACTCAGTTTCCCCATTTTCTCACCCACCATCAAATGTGTTTGTGGACTCAGTTTCCCTCTGTTCTCACCCACCATCAAATGTGAACGTGGGATCAATTTCCTCCTGTTCTCAATCACAATCGAATGTCACGGGGACTCAGTTTCCTCCTGTTCTCACCCACCATCAAATGTGGACGTGCACTCAGTTTCCCCATTCTCACCCACCATCAAATGTGGATGTGGATTCAGTTTCCATCAGTTCTCACCTACCATCAAATGTGGACGTGTACTGTTTCCTCCTGTTCTCACCCGTCATCAGATGTGGACGTGGACTCAGTTTCCTCCTCTTCTCACCCACCATCAAATATGAACGTGGACGCAGTTTCCACTTCCACACCCACCATTAAATGTGGACAAGGATTCAGTTTCCCCTTTTCTCACCCACCAACAAATGTGGACGTGGACTCAGTTTCCCCGTTCCCAGCCACCATCAAATGCGGACGTGGACTCAGTTTCCTCCTTCACACCCACCATCAAATGTGGACGTGGACTCAGTTTCCCCATTTCTCACCCACCATCAATTGTGAACGTGGACACAGTTTCCCCATCCTTGCCCGCCATCTAATGTGGACGTGGACCCAATTTCCCCGTTCTTGCCCACCATCAAATGTGGAGGTGGTTCCAGTTTCCCCGTATTCCCACCCACCATCAAATGTGGATATGGACTCAGTTTCCCTGTTCTCACCCACCATCAAATGTCGACGTGGACCCAGTTTCCCTGTTCTCACACACCATAAATGGGGACGTGGACTCAGTTTCCCCTGTTCTGACCCACCATCAAATGTGGACGTGGACTCAGTTCCCTCTTCTCACCCACCATCAATGTACGTGGACCCAGTTTCCCGTTCTTGCCCACCATCTAATGTGGGCGTGGACTCAGTTTCCCCTGTTCTCAGCCACCATCAAATGTGGCGTGGACTCAGTTTCCCTGTTCTCACCCACCATCAAATGTCGGCGTGGAATCAGTTTCCCGTTCTCACCCATCATCAAATGTAGCGTGGACTCAGATTCCCGGTTTTCATCCACGATCAAATACGGACTTGACTCAGTTTCCCTGGTCTCACCCACCAAGAAAGGTGGGCGTGGACACAGTTTCCCGTTCTCACCCACCATCAAATGCGGACGTGGACCCAGTTTCCCCGTTCTTGCCCACCATCAAATGTGGACGTGGACTCAGTTTCCCCCTGTTCTCGCCCACCATCAAATCTGGTTGTGGACTCAGTTTCCCTCTCTTCTCACCCAACATGAAATGTGGACGTGGACTCATTTTCCTCCAGTTCTCATCCACCATCAACTGTGGATGTGGACTCAGTATCCCCGTTCTCACCCAATATCAAATGTGGACGTTGACTCAGTTTCCCCTGTTCTCACCCACTATCAAATGTGGACGTGGACTCAGTTTCCCCGTTCTCAGCCACCATCAAATGTGGACGAGAACTCAGTTTCCCGCTTCTCACGCACCATCAAATGTGGACGTGGGACCAGATTCCCCGTTCCTGGTCACCATCAAATGTGGACATGGACTCAGTTTCCCCATTTTCTCACCCACCATCAAATGTGTTTGTGGACTCAGTTTCCTCTGTTCTCACCCACCATCAAATGTGAGCGTGGACTCATTTTCCTCCAGTTCTCATCCACCATCAAATGTCGACGTGGACTCAGTTTCCTCCTGTTCTCACCCACCATCAAATGTGGACGTGCACTCAGTTTCCCCATTCTCACCCACCATCAAATGTGGATGTGGATTCAGTTTCCATCAGTTCTCACCTACCATCAAATGTGGACGTGGACTCAGTTTCCTCCTGTTCTCACCCGTCATCAGATGTGGACGTGGACTCAGTTTCCTCCTCTTCTCACCCACCATCAAATATGAGCGTGGACTCAGTTTCCCTTCCACACCCACCATTAAATGTGGACGTGGACTCAGTTTCCCCTTTTCTCACCCACCATCAAATGTGGACGTGGACTCAGTTTCCCGTTCTCACCCACCATCAAATGTGGGCGTGGACTCAGTTTCCTCCTTCACACCCACCATCAAATGTGGTCGTGGACTCAGTTTCCCCATTTCTCACCCACCATCAATTGTGAACGTGGACACAGTTTCCCCATCCTTGCCCGCCATCTAATGTGGGCGTGGACCCAATTTCCCGTTCTTGCCCACCATCAAATGTGGAGGTGGTTCCAGTTTCCCGTATTCCACCACCATCAAATGTGGATATGGACTCAGTTTCCTGTTCTCACCCACCATCAAATGTCGGCGTGGACCCAGTTTCCCTGTTCTCACACACCATAAATGGGGACGTGGACTCAGTTTCCCTGTTCTGACCCACCATCAAATGTGGGCGTGGACTCAGTTCCCTCTTCTCACCCACCATCAATGTGTACGTGGACCCAGTTTCCCCGTTCTTGCCCACCATCTAATGTGGACGTGGACTCAGTTTCCCCTGTTCTCAGCCACCATCAAATGTGAACGTGGACTCCGTTTCCCCGCTCTCACACAGCATCAAAAGTGGACGTGGACTCAGTTTCCCCCTATACTCGCCCACCATCAAATGTGGATGTGGACTCATTTTCCCCATTCTCACCCACCATCAAATGTGGACGTGGACTCAGTTTCCCTGTTCTCACCCACCATCAAATGTGGATGGACTCAGTTTCCCTGTTCTCACACCATCAAATGTGGATGTGTACTCAGTGTCCCTCAGTTCTCACCCACCATCAATTGTGGACGTGGATTCAGTTTCCTCCTGTTCTCACCCACCATCAAATGTGGACGTGGACTCAGTTTCCAAGTTCTCACCCACTATCAAATGCGGCCGTCGACTCAGTTTCCCCTGTTCTCACCCACCACCAAATGTGGACGTGGACTCCCTTTCCCCATTCTCACCCACCATCAAATGTGGATGTGGACCCAGTTTCCCCATTCTTCCTCACCATCAAATGTGAACGTGGACTCATTACCCCGGTTCTCATCCACCATCAAATACGGACTTCGACTCAGTTTCCCCTGCTCTCAGGCACCAAAAAAGGTGGACATGGACTCAGTTTCCCCGTTCTCACCCACCATCAAATGCGGACATGGAGCAGTTTCCCCATTCTTGCCCACCATCAAATGTGGACGTGGACTCAGGTTGCCCCTGCTCTCGCCCACCATCAAATGTGGATGTGGACTCAGTTTCCCTCTCTTCTCACCCAACATGAAATGTGGACGTGGACTCATTTTCCTCCAGTTCTCATCCACCATCAAATGTGGATGTAGACTCAGTATCCCCGTTCTCACCCAACATCAAATGTGGACATTGACTCAGTTTCCCCTGTTCTCACCCACTATCAAATGTGGACGTGGACTCAGTTTCCCCGTTCTCAGCCACCATCAAATGTGGACAAGAACTCAGTTTCCCGCTTCTCACCCACCATCAAATGTGTACGTGGAAACAGTTTCCCCGTTCCTGCCCACCATTAAATGTGGACGTGGACTCAGTTTCCCCCTTTTCTCACCCACCAGCAAATATGGTTGTGGACTCAGTTTCCCTCTGTTCTCACCCACCATCAAATGTGAACGTGGGATCAATTTCCTCCTGTTCTCAATCACAATTGAATGTGACGTGGACCCAGTTTCCTCCTGTTCTCACCCACCATCAATTGTGGAGGTGCACTCAGTTTCCCCATTCTCACCCACCAACAAATGTGGATGTGGATTCAGTTTCCATCAGTTCTCACCTACCATCAAATGTGGACGTTGACTGTTTCCTCCTGTTCTCACCCACCATCAGATGTGGATGTGGACTCAGTTTCCCCGTCTCACCCACCATCAAATGTGGACGTAGAATCAGTTTCCCCTGTTTTCACACACCATCAAATGTGGACATGGACCCAGTTTCCCTTGTTCTCACCCACCATCAAATGTGGACGTGGACCCAGTTTCCCCGTTCTTGCGCACCATCAAATGTGGACGTGGACACAATTTCCCCGTTCTTGCGCACCATCAAATGTGGATGTGGTCCCAGTTTCCCCGTGTTCTCGACCACCATGAAATGTGGATGTGGATTCAGTTTCCCTCTGTCCTCACCCACCATCAAATGTGGACGTGGACTCACATTCCCCGTTCTCACTAACCATCAAATGTGGACGTGCACTCAGTTTCCCTCTGTTCTCACTCACCATCAAATGTGGTCGTGGACTCAGTTTCCTCCTGTTCTCACCCACCATGAAATGTGGACGTGCACTCAGTTTCCCCTGTTCTCAGCCACCATCAAATGTGAACGTGGACTCCGTTTACCTGTTCTCACCCACCATCAAATGTCGACGTGGAATCAGTTTCCCCGTTCTCACCCATCATCAAATGTAAACGTGGACTCAGATTCCCCGGTTTTCATCCACGATCAAATACGGACTTCGACTCAGTTTCCCCTGGTCTCACCCACCAAGAAAGGTGGACGTGGACACAGTTTCCCCGTTCTCACCCACCATCAAATGCGGACGTGGACCCAGTTTCCCCGTTCTTGCCCACCATCAAATGTGGACGTGGACTCAGTTTCCCCCTGTTCTCGCCCACCATCAAATCTGGTTGTGGACTCAGTTTCCCTCTCTTCTCACCCAACATGAAATGTGGACGTGGACTCATTTTCCTCCAGTTCTCATCCACCATCAACTGTGGATGTGGACTCAGTATCCCCGTTCTCACCCAATATCAAATGTGGACGTTGACTCAGTTTCCCCTGTTCTCACCCACTATCAAATGTGGACGTGGACTCAGTTTCCCCGTTCTCAGCCACCATCAAATGTGGACGAGAACTCAGTTTCCCGCTTCTCACGCACCATCAAATGTGGACGTGGGACCAGATTCCCCGTTCCTGGTCACCATCAAATGTGGACATGGACTCAGTTTCCCCATTTTCTCACCCACCATCAAATGTGTTTGTGGACTCAGTTTCCCTCTGTTCTCACCCACCATCAAATGTGAACGTGGGATCAATTTCCTCCTGTTCTCAATCACAATCGAATGTCACGGGACTCAGTTTCCTCCTGTTCTCACCCACCATCAAATGTGGACGTGCACTCAGTTTCCCCATTCTCACCCACCATCAAATGTGGATGTGGATTCAGTTTCCATCAGTTCTCACCTACCATCAAATGTGGACGTGTACTGTTTCCTCCTGTTCTCACCCGTCATCAGATGTGGACGTGGACTCAGTTTCCTCCTCTTCTCACCCACCATCAAATATGAACGTGGACGCAGTTTCCACTTCCACACCCACCATTAAATGTGGACAAGGATTCAGTTTCCCCTTTTCTCACCCACCAACAAATGTGGACGTGGACTCAGTTTCCCCGTTCCCAGCCACCATCAAATGCGGACGTGGACTCAGTTTCCTCCTTCACACCCACCATCAAATGTGGACGTGGACTCAGTTTGCCATTACTCACCCACCATCAATTGTGAACGTGGACACAGTTTCCCCATCCTTGCCCGCCATCTAATGTGGACGTGGACCCAATTTCCCCGTTCTTGCCCACCATCAAATGTGGAGGTGGTTCCAGTTTCCCCGTATTCCCACCCACCATCAAATGTGGATATGGACTCAGTTTCCCTGTTCTCACCCACCATCAAATGTCGACGTGGACCCAGTTTCCCTGTTCTCACACACCATAAATGGGGACGTGGACTCAGTTTCCCCTGTTCTGACCCACCATCAAATGTGGACGTGGACTCAGTTCCCCTCTTCTCACCCACCATCAATGTGTACGTGGACCCAGTTTCCCCGTTCTTGCCCACCATCTAATGTGGACGTGGACTCAGTTTCCCCTGTTCTCAGCCACCATCAAATGTGAACGTGGACTCCGTTTCCCCGCTCTCACACAGCATCAAAAGTGGACGTGGACTCAGTTTCCCCCTATACTCGCCCACCATCAAATGTGGATGTGGACTCATTTTCCCCATTCTCACCCATCATCAAATGTGGACGTGTACTCAGTTTCCCTCTTCTCACCCACCCTCAAATGTGGACGTGGACTCAGTTTCCCCCTGTTCTCGCACACCATCAAATGTGGATGTGTACTCAGTGTCCCTCAGTTCTCACCCACCATCAATTGTGGACGTGGATTCAGTTTCCTCCTGTTCTCACCCACCATCAAATGTGGACGTGGACTCAGTTTCCCAGTTCTCACCCACCATCAAATGTGGACGTGGACTCAGTTTCCCTGTTCTCACCCACCATCAAATGTGGACGTGGACTCCCTTTCCCCATTCTCACCCACCATCAAATGTGGATGTGGACCCAGTTTCCCCATTCTTCCTCACCATCAAATGTGAGCGTGGACTCATTCCCGTTCTCACCCACCATCAAATGGACTTGACTCAGTTTCCCTGCTCTCAGGCACCAAAAAGGTGGACATGGACTCAGTTTCCCCGTTCTCACCCACCATCAAATGCGGACGTGGAGCAGTTTCCCCATTCTTGCCCACCATCAAATGTGGGCGTGGACTCAGTTTCCCTGGTCTCACCCACCATCAAATGTGGATGTGGACTCAGTTTCCTCTCTTCTCACCCAACATGAAATGTGGACGTGGACTCATTTTCCTCCAGTTCTCATCCACCATCAAATGTGGATGTAGACTCAGTATCCCCGTTCTCACCCAACATCAAATGTGGACATTGACTCAGTTTCCCCTGTTCTCACCCACTATCAAATGTGGACGTGGACTCAGTTTCCCCGTTCTCAGCCACCATCAAATGTGGACAAGAACTCAGTTTCCCGCTTCTCACCCACCATCAAATGTGTACGTGGAAACAGTTTCCCCGTTCCTGCCCACCATTAAATGTGGACGTGGACTCAGTTTCCCCCTTTTCTCACCCACCAGCAAATATGGTTGTGGACTCAGTTTCCCTCTGTTCTCACCCACCATCAAATGTGAACGTGGACTCAGTTTCCCCGTTCTCAGCCACCATCAAATGTGGACGTGGACTCAGTTTCCTCCTGTTCTCACCCACCATCAATTGTGGAGGTGCACTCAGTTTCCCATTCTCACCCACCAACAAATGTGGATGTGGATTCAGTTTCCATCAGTTCTCACCTACCATCAAATGTGGACGTTGACTGTTTCCTCCTGTTCTCACCCACCATCAGATGTGGATGTGGACTCAGTTTCCCCGTCTCACCCACCATCAAATGTGGACGTGACTCAGTTTCCCCTGTTTCACACACCATCAAATGTGGACATGGACCCAGTTTCCTTGTTCTCACCCACCATCAAATGTGGCGTGGACCCAGTTTCCCGTTCTCACACCATCAAATGTGGGCGTGGACACAATTTCCCGTTCTTGCGCACCATCAAATGTGGATGTGGTCCCAGTTTCCCGTGTTCTCACCACCATGAAATGTGGATGTGATTCAGTTTCCTCTGTCTCACCCACCATCAAATGTGGTGGACTCAGTTTCCCGTTCTCACTAACCATCAAATGTGGACGTGGACTCAGTTTCCTCTGTTCTCACTCACCATCAAATGTGGTCGTGGACTCAGTTTCCTCCTGTTCTCACCCACCATGAAATGTGGACGTGCACTCAGTTTCCCCTGTTCTCAGCCACCATCAAATGTGAACGTGGACTCCGTTTACCTGTTCTCACCCACCATCAAATGTCGACGTGGAATCAGTTTCCCCGTTCTCACCCATCATCAAATGTAAACGTGGACTCAGATTCCCGGTTCTCATCCACCATCAAATACGGACTTGACTCAGTTTCCCTGGTCTCACCCACCAACAAATGTGGACGTGGACACAGTTTCCCCGTTCTCACCCACCATCAAATGAGGACGTGGACCCAGTTTCCCCGTTCTTGCCCACCATCAAATGTGGGCGTGGACTCAGTTTCCCCTGTTCGCCCACCATCAAATCTGGTTGTGGACTCAGTTTCCCTCTCTTCTCACCCAACATGAAATGTGGACGTGGACTCATTTTCCTCCAGTTCTCATCCACCATCAAATGTGGATGTGGACTCAGTATCCCCGTTCTCACCCAACATCAAATGTGGACGTTGACTCAGTTTCCCCTGTTCTCACCCACTATCAAATGTGGACGTGGACTCAGTTTCCCCGTTCTCACCCACCATCAAATGTGGACGAGAACTCAGTTTCCCGGTTCTCACCCACCATCAAATGTGGACGTGGGACCAGATTCCCCGTTCCTGGCCACCATCAAATGTGACGTGGACTCAGTTTCCCCCTTTTCTCACCCACCATCAAATGTGTTTGTGGACTCAGTTTCCCTCTGTTCTCACCCACCATCAAATGTGAACGTGGGATCAATTTCCTCCTGTTCTCAATCACAATCGAATGTGACGTGGACTCAGTTTCCTCCTGTTCTCACCCACCATCAAATGTGGACGTGCACTCAGTTTCCCCATTCTCACCCACCATCAAATGTGGATGTGGATTCAGTTTCCATCAGTTCTCACCTACCATCAAATGTGGACGTGGACTGTTTCCTCCTGTTCTCACCCACCATCAGATGTGGACGTGGACTCAGTTTCCTCCCCGTCTCACCCACCATCAAATGTGAGCGTGGACTCAGTTTCCCTTCTCACCCACCATTAAATGTGGACAAGGATTCAGTTTCCCCTTTTCTCACCCACCATCAAATGTGGACGTGGACTCAGTTTCCCCGTTCCCAGCCACCATCAAATGTGGACGTGGACTCAGTTTCCTCCTTCCCACCCACCATCAAATGTGGACGTGGACTCAGTTTCCCCATTCTCACCCACCATCAAATGTGTACGTGGACCCAGTTTCCCCGTTCTTGCCCACCATCTAATGTGGACGTGGACCCAATTTCCCGTTCTCACCCACCATCAAATGTGGAGGTGGTTCCAGTTTCCCGTATTCCACCCACCATCAAATGTGGATATGGACTCAGTTTCCCTTCTCACCCACCATCAAATGTCGGCGTGGACCCAGTTTCCTGTTCTCACCCACCATCAAATGGGGACGTGGACTCAGTTTCCCCTGTTCTCACCCACCATCAAATGTGGACGTGGACTCAGTTCCCCTGTTCTCACCCACCATCAAATGTGTACGTGGACCCAGTTTCCCGTTCTTGCCCACCATCAAATGTGGACGTGGACTCAGTTTCCCCTGTTCTCAGCCACCATCAAATGTGAACGTGGACTCCGTTTCCCCGCTCTCACACAGCATCAAAAGTGGACGTGGACTCAGTTTCCCCCTTTACTCGCCCACCATCAAATGTGGATGTGGACTCATTTTCCCCATTCTCACCCATCATCAAATGTGGACGTGTACTCAGTTTCCCTTCTCTCACCCACCATCAAATGTGGACGTGGACTCAGTTTCCCCCTGTTCTCGCCCACCATCAAATGTGGATGTGTACTCAGTGTCCCTCAGTTCTCACCCACCATCAATTGTGGACGTGGACTCAGTTTCCTCCTGTTCTCACCCACCATCAAATGTGGACGTGGACTCAGTTTCCAAGTTCTCACCCACTATCAAATGCGGCCGTGGACTCAGTTTCCCCTGTTCTCACCCACCATCAAATGTGGACGTGGACTCACTTTCCCATTCTCACCCACCATCAAATGTGGATGTGGACCCAGTTTCCCCGTTCTTGCTCACCATCAAATGTGAACGTGGACTCAGTTTCCCCGGTTCTCATCCACCATCAAATACGGACTTCGACTCAGTTTCCCCTGCTCTCAGGCACCAAAAAGGTGGACATGGACTCAGTTTCCCCGTTCTCACCCACCATCAAATGCGGACGTGGAGCAGTTTCCCCATTCTTGCCCACCATCAAATGTGGACGTGGACTCAGTTTCCCCTGTTCTCGCCCACCATCAAATGTGGATGTGGACTCAGTTTCCCTCTCTTCTCACCCAACATGAAATGTGGACGTGGACTCATTTTCCTCCAGTTCTCATCCACCATCAAATGTGGATGTGGACTCAGTATCCCCGTTCTCACCCAACATCAAATGTGGACGTTGACTCAGTTTCCCCTGTTCTCACCCACTATCAAATGTGGACGTGGACTCAGTTTCCCCGTTCTCACCCACCATCAAATGTGGACGAGAACTCAGTTTCCCGGTTCTCACCCACCATCAAATGTGGACGTGGAACCAGTTTCCCCGTTCCTGCCCACCATTAAATGTGGACGTGGACTCAGTTTCCCCCTTTTCTCACCCACCATCAAATGTGTTTGTGGACTCAGTTTCCCTCTGTTCTCACCCACCATCAAATGTGAACGTGGGATCAATTTCCTCCTGTTCTCAATCACAATTGAATGTGACGTGGACTCAGTTTCCTCCTGTTCTCACCCACCATCAAATGTGGACGTGCACTCAGTTTCCCCATTCTCACCCACCATCAAATGTGGATGTGGATTCAGTTTCCATCAGTTCTCACCTACCATCAAATGTGGACGTGGACTGTTTCCTCCTGTTCTCACCCACCATCAGATGTGGATGTGGACTCAGTTTCCCCGTCTCACCCACCATCAAATGTGGACGTAGAATCAGTTTCCCCTGTTTTCACACACCATCAAATGTGGACATGGACTCAGTTTCCTCTGTTCTCACCCACCATCAAATGTGGGCGTGGACCCAGTTTCCCGTTCTTGCGCACCATCAAATGTGGGCGTGGACTCAGTTTCCCGTTCTTGCGCACCATCAAATGTGGATGTGGTCCCAGTTTCCCCGTGTTCTCGACCACCATGAAATGTGGATGTGGATTCAGTTTCCCTCTGTTCTCACCCACCATCAAATGTGGACGTGGACTCATTCCCGTTCTCACTAACCATCAAATGTGGACGTGCACTCAGTTTCCTCTGTTCTCACTCACCATCAAATGTGGTCGTGGACTCAGTTTCCTCCTGTTCTCACCACCATCAAATGTGGGCGTGCACTCAGTTTCCCTGTTCTCACCCACCATCAAATGTGACGTGGACTCCGTTTCCCTGTTCTCACCCACCATCAAATGTGGATGGACTCAGTTTCCCGTTCTCACCCATCATCAAATGTAACGTGGACTCAGATTCCCGGTTTTCATCCACGATCAAATCGGACTTGACTCAGTTTCCCTGGTCTCACCCACCACCAAATGTGGACGTGGACTCAGTTTCCCTTCTCACCCACCATCAAATGTGGACGTGGACCCAGTTTCCCGTTCTTGCCCACCATCAAATGTGGGCGTGGACTCAGTTTCCCTGTTCTCACACCATCAAATGTGTTTGTGGACTCAGTTTCCTCTCTTCTCACCCAACATGAAATGTGGACGTGGACTCATTTTCCTCCAGTTCTCATCCACCATCAACTGTGGATGTGGACTCAATATCCCGTTCTCACCCAATATCAAATGTGGACGTTGACTCAGTTTCCCTGTTCTCACCCACTATCAAATGTGGACGTGGACTCAGTTTCCCGTTCTCAGCCACCATCAAATGTGGGCGAGAACTCAGTTTCCCTTCTCACCCACCATCAAATGTGGGCGTGGGACCAGATTCCCGTTCCTGGTCACCATCAAATGTGGACATGGACTCAGTTTCCCATTTTCTCACCCACCATCAAATGTGTTTGTGGACTCAGTTTCCTGTTCTCACCCACCATCAAATGTGACGTGGATCAATTTCCTCCTGTTCTCAATCACAATCGAATGTCACGGGACTCAGTTTCCTCCTGTTCTCACCCACCATCAAATGTGGACGTGCACTCAGTTTCCCATTCTCACCCACCATCAAATGTGGATGTGGATTCAGTTTCCATCAGTTCTCACCTACCATCAAATGTGGACGTGTACTGTTTCCTCCTGTTCTCACCCACCATCAAATGTGGGCGTGGACTCAGTTTGCCATTACTCACCCACCATCAAATGTGGACGTTGACTCAGTTTCCCCTGTTTTCACACACCATCAAATGTGAACGTGGACTCAGTTTCCCGTTCTTGCCCACCATCAAATGTGGTGGACTCAGTTTCCCTGGTCTCACCCACCATCAAATGTGGTGGACTCAGTTTCCCCTGCTCTCAGGCACCAA
>DAKLCV010000432.1:0-16872 GCA_030247045.1 Colobus guereza
TCACATAAACTTATTGTAAAGGGGTGGGAAAAGATATTCCATGCAAATAGAAACCAAAAGCAAGCAGGAGTAGCTATTCTTCTATCAGACAAAACAGACTTTAAAGCAACAAGTTAGAAAAAACAAAGAGGAACATTATATAATGATACAAAGATCAGTCCAACAGGAAAATATCACAATCCTAAATATATATGCACCTAACACTAGAGCTTGCAAATTTATAAAACTGTTACTACTAGACCTAAAAAATGAGATAGATGGCAATACAATAATAGTGGGGAACTTCAGTACTCCACTGACAGCACTAGACAGGTCATCAAGACAGAAAGTCAACAAAGAAATAATGGACTTAAACTATACCCTGGAGCAAATGGACTTAACAGATATCTACAGAACATTCCACCTAACAAGTACAGAATATATGTTCTTTTCATCAGCATGGAACATTCTCCAACATGACAGGCTACAAAACAAGTCTCAATAAATTTTTTAAAAATCTAAATTATATCAAGTATTCTCGCAGACCACAGTGGAATAAAACTGGAAATCAACTCCAAAAGGAACCCTCAAAACTACAAAAATACATGGAAATTAAATAATCTGCTCCTGAATGATCTCTGGGTCAACAATGCAATCAAGATGGAAATTTAAAAATTATTTGAACTGAATAATAATATAGATACAACCTATCAAAACCTCTGGGATACAGCAAAAGCAGTGCTAAGAGGAAAGCTCATAGCCTTAAATGCCTAAACCAAAAACTCTGAAAGAGTACAAATAGATAATCTGAGGTCACACTTCAAGGAACTAGAGAAACAAAAACAGACCACACTCAAACCCAGCAGAAGAAAAGAAATAACTAAGAGCAGAACTAAAGGAAATTGAAACAAAAAATACAAAAAAGATAAATGAAACAAAAAGCTGGTTCTTTGAAAAGATAACATTGATAGACCAATAGTGAGATTAACCAAGAAAAAGAGAGAAGATCCAAATAAGCTCAATTACAAATGAAATGGAAGATATTACAACCAATACCACAGAAATACAAAAGATCATTCAAGGCTACTATGAACACCTGTATGTGCATGAACTAGAAAATCTGGAAATATACAAGCCTCTTAGATTAAAGCAGGAAGAAACAGAAACTATGAACAAATCAATAACAAGCAGTGACATTGAAACAGTAATTTTAAAATCTGCCAACAAAAAAACAGTCCAGAACCAAATGGATTCACAGCTGAATTCTATCAGACATTCAAAGAATTGGTAGCAATCCTATTGAAACTATTCCAAAAGATGGAAAAAAAGGAATCCTCTCTAAATCATTCTATGAAGCCAGTATTACCCTAATACCAAAACCAGGAAAGATCATAACAAAGAAAACTACAGACCAATATCCCTGATGGACATAGATGCAAAAATTCTCAACAAAATACTAGCTAACCAAATCCAACAGCATATCAAAAAGATAATACACCATAATCGAGTGGGTTTCATACAAGGGATGCAGGGATGGTTTAACATATGCAAGTCAACAAATGTGATAGAACACATAAACAATTAAAAACAAAAATCATATGATCATCTCAATAGATGCAGAAAAAGCATCTGTCAAAATCTAGCATCCCTTTATTTTTAAAACCCTCAGCAATATCAACATAGAGGGGACATACCTAAAGGTAATAAAAGCCACCTATGACAAACCTACAGCCAGTATTATACTGAAAGGGGAGAAGTTGAAAGCATTCCCCCTGAGAACTGGAACAAGACAAGGATATCCACTTTCACCACTTCTATTCAACACACTACTGAAGTCCTAGCCAGAGCAATCAGACAAGATGAAGAAAGGGCATCCAAATCAGTAAAGAGGAAGTCAAAAGGTTGCTCTTCACTAATAATAAGATCATATATACCTAGAAAACCCTCAGGACTCATCCAAAAAGCTCTTAGATCTGATAAATGAATTCAGTAAAGTTTCAGGATACAAAATCAATGTGCACAAATCAGTGGCAATGCTATACACCAACAGCAACCAAGTAGAGAATCAAATCAAGAACTCAACCCCTTTTATGACAGCTGCAAAAAAAATAAAATACTTAGAAGTATACCCAATCAAGGAGGTGAAAGATCTCTACAAGGAAAACTACAAAACACTGCTGAAAAAACCACAGACAAACAAACAAATGGGACACATCCCATGCTCATGGATGGGTAGAATCAATATTGTGAAAATGACCATATACTGCCAAAAGCAATCTACAAATTCAGTGCCATTCCCATCAAAACACCACCATCATTCTGCACAGAACTAGAAAAAACAATCCTAAAATTCATATGGAAACAACAAAGAGCCCACATAGCCAAAGCAAGACTAAGCAAAAAGAACACATCTGAAGGCATTACATTACCTGACTTCAAACTACACTAGAAGGTCATAGTCACCAAACAGCATGGTACTGGTATAAAAACACGCATATAGACCAATGGAATAGAATAGAGAAGCCAGAAATAAAGTCAAATACTTACAGCCAACTGATCTTCAACAAAGCAAACAAAAACATCAAGGGGGAAAGGACACCCTATTCAACAAACGGTGCTGGGATAACTGGCAAGCCACATGTAGAAGAATGAAACTGGATCCTCATCTCTTACACAAAAACTCAAATAAACTGAAGACTTGAAACTATAAAAACTCTAGAGGACAACATTGAAAAAACCCTTCTAGATACTGGTTTAGGCAAAGATTTCATGACAAAGAACCCAAAAGCAAATGGAACATAAACAAAGATAAATAGGTGGGACTTAATTAAAATAGGGAGCTTCTGCACAGCAAAAGGAACAGTCAGAGTAAACAGACAATCCACAGAGTGGGAGAAAATTTCCACAATCTACACATCTGAAAAAGGACTAATATCTAGAATATATAAGGAACTCAAATTAGCAAGAAAAAAAATCCCATCAAAAAGTGGGCCAAGGACATGAACAGACAATTCTCAAAAGAAGACATACAAATGGCCAACAAACATGAAAAATGCTCAACATTACTAATGATCAGGGAAACGCAAATCAAAACCACGATGTGATACCACCTTACTCCTGCAAGAATCAAAAAATAATAGATGTTGGCGTGGATGCAGTGAAAAGGGAATACTTCCACACTGCTGGTGGGAATGTAAACTAGTACAACCACTATGGAAAACAGTGTGAAGATTCCTTAAAAAACTCAAAAGTAGAACTACCATCTGATCCAGCAATTACACTAGTGGGTATCTACCCAGAGGAAAAGAAGTCATTATATGAAAAGGACATTTGTACACACATGTTGATAACAGCACAACTTGCAATTGCAACAATATGGAACCAGCCTAAATGTCTATCAACCAATGAGTGGATAAAGAAAATGTGATACATACACACACACACACACACACACACACACACACAGCATGGAATATTACTCAGCCATAAAAAGGAATGAAATAATGGCATTCACAGCAACCTGGATGGAGTTGGAGACTATTATTCTAAGTGAAGTAACTCAGAGATGGAAACCCAAACATCGTATATTCTTACTTAAAACTGGGAGCTTAAGCTATGAGGACACAAAGGTATAAGAATGATACAATGGACTCTGGGGACTCAGGAGAAAGGGTGGGAGTGGGATGAGGGAGAAAAGACTACACATTGTGTACAGTGTATGTTGCTCGGGTAATGGGTGCAACAAAATCTCAGAAATTACCACTAAAGAACTTATCCATGTAGCCAAACATCACACGTTTCCCAACAACTACTGAAATAATTTCAAAAATAAAAAAAACTCCCAAAGACAGCTCCCAATAAACAAATACAATGGAGTAGTGATCCAGTGATGAAAAGCCAACAGACAGAGCAAAGAGGTGCTGAACACAAATAAAGGGCCCTGGCACCAAACTGTGCCTGTACAACTGGATCCTTCCAAAGATGAGCAAAGGAGCCACTCAAGACCCGTTCTTTTCAAAGTGTCTGCAATATAAGAAGAAAGCTTCCACTGATCCAAAAGACAGTTAAACCAGGTTCAGAAAAGACTTTAAAGAAAGAGCAGAGATGAATGGGCAGGAGTCTAAGGTAAGACTTCAGAGCAACTTCTCTTTCAATTACTGAGATGCTGGTTGTGACTGACCTCCCCCAACTGCCCGATCGAATATAGTGGAAAGAGCAGAGGATGCTAAATGTGAACCTAGGGGAAAGAACTCCAGTAGCCCGGTCCTTTCATTCAGAGTCACTCTGCTCTGGGTGGAACACAACAAAACATTAAAGGGAGCTGTTCTCTAAGCATCCTCACATACTGCGTATGAATACACATGGTAACAGAGATAAACAGGGAAACTTGCCCTGCTTCTCTTCTCCTGATATTGGTCCAGCCGTGAATCTAATAGACTCAATCAGGAAAAGAAAAAATGAGAAAAGATATAGCAAACCACTCTGACTGTCCTGTAGATACCGCATTATATGATTTAATAGCTAGCCTCTTTTATCATTTTCCTCACTCTAAGTTCCTAACAAAACTCTGAATGTCTTTAGGATGCAATTTCTACATATTTTTGTTTGAAGAATCACTCATGAGGGAAATTTCCTTACAAAGGACATCTCGGAATCTTAAGCAGCCAAGAAAGGTCTAACCAGGAGCAAGAGTGACACCTAGTGGGCACTGCAAGAAATCCACCTATACGGCACCCACATTGGTGAGCCCTTTCCTCCTGGGGCCCTGGGTTTGTCTGCATTATCACCAAGGGCAAGTTCTCCCACTTTACTAACAGTGATCTGCAAATCTCTTCCTCCTACCTTCTTGGCTGTTTAGTTCTTCCATTAAAAAGAGAACACTAACCAAGAAAATGAGTATAAGCCAACTCATCTTTTGATGAGTTACATGGTAAAAGACTGTCAATAAAAAACTAAAATAAAATAACAGACTAAAGTAGAATTAGCGTCAGGCACAGCGGCTCACACCTGTGATCCTGGCACTTTGGGAGGCCAAGGCAGATACTGAGCCCAGTTCAAGACCAGCCTGGGCAACACTGTGAAATCCCGTTTCTATAAAAAATTCAAAACTTAGCCGGTCGTGGTGGTGTGCGTCTGTAGTCCCACCTACTGGGGACGCTGAAACGGGACAATTGTTTGAGCCCAGGTCAATGCTGCAGTAAGCCATGATCACACCACTGCACTCCTTTCTGGGTAACAAAGCGAGACCCTGTCTCAAAAAATAAATAAAGTAGAACTGGAAGAACTAGCTTTTCATTACACACCTTATATTCACACTATTTTAAATCCCAACTAGCACAGGTGTATCTTAGAATCTTAGTATATTTAATTAATAGTAACAATAGCACCTTTCTTTCAAGGAATTTATTCATTCAACAAACACTTTCCCTTCTGCAATGGGCACTGTTTTAACTCATTTAATCCACCCAACAACCTTATAAGGTAGGTACTAGAATTAACTAGCCCCTTCTACATAGGAAGAAACTCAGGCACAGAGATGTTAACTAACTGCTAAAAGGTAACACGCCAGAGCACAGCTGGGTTAGGATCCTTATGCAGAATAGTCTGCTCCACTAAACTGGTCTGAAAGGTCCTGTCAGCCAGTTCCGGCCCAAGAATATTCCATGATAGGGAATATTCCGTTAGCCCCTTAGTCTCGCAATATCCTAAGAAGCCGATACCTCTCAAGACTGCCTCTTCCTTTTAATCCCCTTGTACGAGTCCTTGATACCTCCTCTAGCCTGGACTAGGGCTCCAGCCTCATAACTCATCTCTACACTGCCCACCCATCCTTCACGCAGGGCCCCATCCTGGCTCTTATTCCATCATTCCCTGGCACAGCTGCATTAGAGGCTCCCTAAGGCTCTAAATGTTCATTTCACACCGACTCTCCTCACCTGGTGCTTCAGCAAGTAAGCATTAAACATTTGGGGTCTAGTGGTAGACACCTTAGGGTGCCCATCCTGGTGCTGTCTTTGGGCAAACAGCTTAACCTTCCTCAGCCAGTGTCCTCCTCTATAACTACCTCATCAAAGTAGGAATCAAAGGAAACATTTTTAGACACTTAGCACCATGTCTAACTTATGTTATGCCAAGGCACGGGTGAAAAACCACCTCTACACCATAAAACATCCTCGCATTCTGCCAAAAAGAACCTTTTTGTGCACTCTAGACTCTTGGTATTCCTCTAGTAGAATTTAGCACATTCTATCTTATTTGTAGGCATGGCTTCTACACATACACACAGATTTCCATAGGTTTACATCAATTCTCCTTAAGGACAGATTACAAGTCCTCCAAACTGAAGTATCCCCTGTAACACACAGCATAACATCTTGCCTTTGGCATGCATCCAATGAATGTGGATTAACTGAGTCATTTTCCCCCCTGCTTAAGAGAGTCCACAAAAAGAGGCTGCAGTCCAGCTCCTGGAAGGAAAGATTCTACGCAGAGATGATGGCCTTATTTCAAGGCAAGTCCCCTCTGAACTTCCATCAGCTTCAGGACTATCCCAACTCAAACAGGTTGTGAAATGCACAAGCAACAAAGCTGCTAGGTAAGCAACAACTGTTGGGGGAAGGGAATACGGCAAAGGAGGTGAAGTTAAAAACCCAAATATGGTATAAAGGGAATTCTTCTTTCCAACCAAGCCTTACAAAGCCCATGTCCATTGTGCCTTCCTTAGCCAGATGTAGGGGCCAGTTATGAAGGGCATGGGTGTGTACATGCCTGTTGAATGCCACTCATGTTACCTGGGATCATTTTGATAGCTGTATTCACTTCACTCCATTTGTGTACCCGGTCAAACTTCCAGTCCAAGATAAAATTCCCATTATCTGTCACCACAGGACCCTAGAAGATAATTTTCCACAATGACCAAGGATGCAGATACAGGTAGGCAGAGAAGGACAGGAAAGTAGAGGGGACAACAAAAGACAAGTATGCATTTTAACCAGCTCCCACTTTATGCTTTCTTAGAAAGTGTGCTGTGAAGTGGTCATAAGCAGGAGCTTTGAAATCAGAAAGACTTAGATTGTAGTCTTTTTTTTTTTTTTTTTTTGAGAGAGAGAATACAAGCCTCTTAACAAATGTATCAAGCTATTTTTATTCACATGAGCTCCCACTATGACTATGTGAACATGTCACAATTATCACCACATTCCTATCTGATTTCTGGTTCGTTGTTCTTACTTCCTTTAGTCCAAAATTTATTGTTCTTATCTGCTTCCTTAAGTTACTACTGGGCTAATAAGAAAAAGGGCAAGAAACAGAGTCCAAAAGACAATAAGAACACTAGCAGCAACATGGCTTTCAAATAAGAACTCTGACAGGGTCAAGGTCGAACGACTTCTCCATTTCGTGCTGCATTTCTTTCATGCGCCGACAGTATGAACGTCAGTCAGAGCACTGTACAACCACTAGGAATAGAACTACGGTTTTTTTTAAAGTCACAGAAACACTGGGGACAAAGTATATTAAAATAAAAATGTATCAGGGTAGGGTGACAGATCTTTTCGCTATCCTCCAAACTGTTTATGTAGTTACACATTTAACTGTGGTTAGCTTCTGGATTGCTCTTTGCTTGCTTATTTAAGTACAAAAAGAGGGAAAAGTTCTGTGCAATCCACTTTAGAAGCTAAAGAGAAACATGAAAAATCTGGACCATCTGTAGTGTGTTCCTGGGGAAGAGTTCACACAACCCAGGAAATTCTACTTCTTGTCACATTTAACCACAGAATGAGAGGAAAGAAGAGGGAGAAAAGAAGTTACACCATGGAACCTAAAAAACTTTCTGCTTCAAACGGGTTCCCAAAGCCAGTGTTTCACAGCTGCCAGTCAGGGTGTTCCAGGCCTCAGGCACAAAGGTCAGATCACCTGTGGGATGTCAGAATGTGAGGCACAGAGAATCATTCCCCTATCTGTACAAGGGAGATGCACTGTATTACGTGTGGTCTTGTCTACAAGAGTTTGAATGCAGAAACTAACAGGGCCAACTCTCTGAAAATAAACAAATACATCAATTAAAAATAAATAAAAGCCAACTGCCTGGTGGAGGCACAGAGGACCTAACTGGAACAGAAGGGAGCACACCACACTGAACACCTGAGTGCACCCAGGACACCCCCGGCCCAACCAGGCCACTCACAGCCTTGTTGACAGCCATTCGAAGTTCAACCACACCCCCAAACTTCTGGCTCACAGCTCGGCTCACTGGGACATAAGCCATTGGGATGACCTCGATGGGGATTCCCTTGTGCCACTGATCCCCGAGATTCTTCGAATCTTTCCTGGAAAGCAGGAGTCAAAAAGTGCAATGAAAGTAAATAAGCTCAATAGTACAGGCAAACACCAAATTCAGGAATGGGGTTAATTAGATGGCAGGAAGGCAAGGAAAGTGATCAGAGGCAGTATACACAGGGCTTCAAATGAATTAGCTGTTTCACTATATAGCAAAAGAGCTATTTGAAATACATATGACAAAAATGTTAAAATCTGATATTGCTGGCTTGTAGGTATGTAGGTGTTTAATATTTATGCTCATCCTGTGGCTATATTTCACAAGTAAATACACACATACACATATTTGAAATTAACATGCTCAGCACAGTGCTTTTGACCAGATTCCTTGAAGGAGCATCTGAGAGCCTGGTCAAAGACTATCAATGACACCAGTCACCTGCGGCAAACCCTGACCTGAGAAGAAGCAGGGCATGCTGAGTCACTGCCCGTGGGCAGGGCACACCCTGAGGCTCCTTGAGAGGATCCAGTGAGTGACATGACACATGAGAGCATGCTCTGCTAACAGGGTGAAAACTGTTTCCTCCTTCCACTGAACAGGTGAAACAATGCTAGAGATCCTGGCTGCAGATAACAGTGGTGTGATTAGCAACATCTACCTTCAGCCTGGAAGCAGAACATAAGGTCTCCTAGACACTGTACTAAGGCCTAGCAATCAGTCTCAGAAAGTCAGAGAGTCCCTGCAGCTCTCCATTTCCTCCTTCACAAAAATGAGGATGAGGCTTGGGGCTCCAATCTACCTCCTCAGTTGGCAGTTCAGACACCAGAAACTACCTGAAATCAGCGATCACGATGAAGCGACTAGCATAGCCAGCCACAATCTTCTCCTGGGTCAGGCAGCCTCTGCAGATAGGAAGGAAGCAAAGGAACACAGGAGTAAGACAAAAATCTCAGTTTGGGAACTAAGGTCACATACAGGAATCCCAAATCCACTCAATCCTGGCACTTAAAGAGAAACTTAACTTTTAATTTTTTTTTTTTGAGACGAAGTCTCGTTCTGTCACCTGGGCTGGAGTGCAGTGATCGGATCTCAGCTTACTGCAAGCTCCGCCTCCCGGGTTTACGCCATTCTCCTGCCTCAGCCTCCCGAGTAGCTGGGACTACAGGCACCAGACACTTCACCCGGCTAGCTTTTTGTATTTTTTAGTAGAGACGGGGTTTCACCGTGTTAGCCAGGATGGTCTCGAACTCCTGACCTCGTGATCCACCCGTCTCGGCCTCCCAAAGTGCTGGGATTACAGGCTTGAGCCACTGCGCCCGGCCTACTTTTAATTTTTAAAGGGACATCCCCAGTCCCATCATGCTGCTCCTAGTGAATGGACTCTAGAAACATTACCCTGTGTCTGGAAGAAACCTAGAAAGCAGACAAGGTTCCCATTCAGGCCAGGCATAATTCCATCCAAATGCATCTGAGAGGAAGCATTGTGTACAGGGAGACGTCATCTGGACATGGCATGAATGGGAGGGTCTAGAAGCTGAGGGCATGCTTTGAACAACCTGCCCAATCGACTATTTGCCAATGAGGGTGATGAAGTGGAGACAGCCCAGAGCACTGAATCAGCAGATTTGGGTCCAGGTCTACCTCTACGGTTTAGCAGCTAAATTATCTCACATCTGCAGTTGACATGATTAAATAACACATAAGAAAATCTAATAAACAGTAAAGTGTGATTTTAAACAAATGCCGCATCACTCAATAGTCTGCTTGATTATAAGAGCCAGCAGAACAGGATTTCACCTTTTTCAACTCACCATTCCTACCACTCCCCAAATCAGCACTTAAGAAATACCCAATTTAAGTTTTCCAAAGGAACAAATAATATCCCTAACTGCTCACAGAGGTAAGCACAGCTTTAAAGCAAAAGTCACACACTGGTGCCCGCAGACCTAATAATCTAGCCCAATATTATTTTGATTTGGCCTTAAGTTTTTAAAGTCTGAATCAACAAAAGAACATAGATCCACAGGGAATCCATTATGATGAATGATCTCACTAAAGAGGCCCAGGTTCTTTGTCGCTAAATTGCTGCTAATGACCAGAAATGCTGAGTTGGGTCCAAGGCCATATGCTATTAATATCCTAGGAGAAAGCCAAACTTGCATACGTCACAGTGGCAATTTGTTTATTCTGTATCCATCTTGCTTTGCTAAGGATTAACTGGCAGATACTCTTTAGCACAGAAGCCCCCACCATACTCACCCACCGCCCTTGATGAGATTGAGATCAGCATCTACTTCATCAGCACCATCGATGGCAAGGTCGATCTGTATCGGGGGGAAAGTAAAGATACAAAAACCACTCGAGGGGAGGCTCTGTGCTAATTGCCCGAGCATGCAATAGCTCCTCAGATACTCAGCAGCCCTGTGAGCTAATTCCAGTACTCCCATTTAAGAAATCAAGAAATTGAGCTACAAGAGATTAAGGCGCTCCACTAGGATCAAAGGGAAACAGCACAGGACTTGGGACTCTAACGGGGGTACAGTTCTTACCCACAAGACTATGTTCCCTTTTCTCGTTGATGGGCTTCTCTGTGGACAAGCTGGCACTATTTAGAACACGTGTTCTCAGTGTGGGTGCTATCACCTCCCCCAGGAGGCAAAAATTGGTTTTTGGTGGGGGAATAAAAAATCTTAGACATTACAATGAATCTTGTCCAACCAAAGGGTCAATACAGTAATATCTGTGCCACTAAATTCCACTGGGGGTGGGAAAGGGCAAAAACAAAAAAGGATTCAGAAGTCTCTGTACTGTGAGCAACCTCACAGGCAAGTTCAAGTGGACATGAAGATCAAATGAAGAGACACATAAGAAAGTTGACGTGTTCCCGAACTGGAAATTATCTGGGGCATTGCCACTAAGACCCCACTTGTCTGGGCTTGCCCGCTCCCTCTATTAGGAAGCTCTACCACAAGCCCCCAAAGCGGTTGAGGGGCAAATGGGTTCATCTAGCTTTCAAAATCAAAATCAAGAAAGTTACACATTTCTCACCACTCACGGTATCCGCATGGACAACGTAGGAACCCCAAGTATATTTTTAAAGACAGCAAGCAGTATGCAGGGTACAAATTCTATTCATGGTGCAGTTACTAAGTTGCCTGGCATGGCTGGCATGGCACAGGTATAAAAAATACAGTTCCATATGGGTCATGCCTGCTTCCAGGCTTTTACAGACTCCAGCCTTTGTCTGAAGTTACAGTCAGCACTGCTCTCTGCAAGCCTGCATTAACCTGAGTCAGGCTGCACTGTGGCAATTCTCAGGGGTATGGAAAGTGGCAACCTTTTCTGTCTGGGCTCCAGGCCCACCTTTAGCCCAAACCACTCTCTTCACAGCTGCTGAACACATGATCAGCCTGTGCCCCTGGCTCTGCCCATAGAAATCTCCAAGTCCTTCCCATAGTTCTTACTAACCCTGTGAGGCCCATGTGTATGACAGAAACATGGGCTACTAGATCACCACCAAGTCTCAATCCCCTGCCTGGTTTTCCAGGTGCCTTAAAACCACCCCACTTTTCCTATCCAGCTTTGCTTTCCCTCTCCCTACTATGCACCAACGCAGTACACTCACTCTGTCCTATCACCCCAGCCAGTCTGAGCAGTGTCCATTTGCCCATGTGGAGCTGTTCCTGTGGTTCCCATCTACCATCCTCTGGAATGTTCTCTCCTGCCCTTGCCACCTGGCCTTTACAGGCCAATTCAAACTTCACCTCTTCCCAAAAAACTCAAACTAGCATTAGTCTAGAATAGATGTGCCTGAGTTCAAATTCTGATTCTGCCACTTAAAAACTGTGGCATAGGCCGGGCGCGGTGGCTCAAGCCTGTAATCCCAGCAGTTTGGGAGCCCGAGACGGGCGGATCACGAGGTCAGGAGATCGAGACCATCCTGGCTAACACGGTGAAACCCCGTCTCTACTAAAAAATACAAAAAACTAGCCGGGTGAGGTGGCGGGCGCCTGTAGTCCCAGCTACTCGGGAGGCTGAGGCAGGAGAATGGCGGGAACCCGGGAGGCGGAGCTTGCAGTGAGCCGAGATCGCGCCACTGCACTCCAGCCTGGGCGACAGAGTGAGACTCCGTCTCAAAAAAAAAAAAAAAAAACTGTGGCATTAGCCATATGACTTACCCTCTCTGTGCCTTTTTCACATCTATAAAATGGGAAAATTATGGTATCCTATCTTCACGAATACTGGAGATGAAAGTTTAATACAGGTACAGCACTCAGCACAAAAGCTGGTACATAATAATGACTCAAAAAATGCCAGCGAGGGTGTGTGATGCTGCTCACCTCATCAACGTCAGTCTCCCCTGGACTGCCCCGTGTTAGTCTTTACCACAAAACTTAATTTTAATGTTTTCAAATGTCCATGGCTGCCTCAGATGATTCTTCCTTATTTCCACTTAGTGGCAAGCTCCATGAGCTGGCTCACTCTTATACCTCTGCGCAAAGACCTCAGGAAGCCCTGGATGCAGCCCTGGGCTTGCCCACTTCCCTTCACTACATTCACACTGAGCCCTCAAGGTTAAACCACAAGGAATGTGGTGGAAAGGAACCACCTCGGCACTTGTGACCTCAGCCAAAATTAATACTCAAGGTCCCAGGAGAAAACTTGGTACAACTAACTGACATCTTCCCTAGATTTGACAAGGTATCTGGAGCCCATGAACAAGTGACAGCCACAAAAAAGCAGAGAGAAATACTCAGTGGTCTCCCTCTGAGTGGCGTTCTTACCTCTGGGTGTCGATCCAGGTCACTGAGGGTCAAGCCATACTGCAGGATGAGCTGGCGGGCCTGCGGGGGACAGAGAAGAGCAAACACAAACATTTACCTGAGTTCATGGCAAGGATTCTCAGAATTCTTCTGGATTTAAGTGTCCCAAGTTCTGCCCAAGCTCACTCCCAAGGCCCAGCATGGCCCACCAAGAGGTACGAGATCTAGCCCCATGAATGGCAAAACTAACTGCTGATCCAACCTGAGAGCTGGACAAAGGCAAACAGCGCAGCAAAGACCCTGTTCCAATGCGAAGCTAAGAGCTCCTCCTCAGCGCAGCAAAGACCCTGTTCCACTGCGAAGCTAAGAGCTCCTCCTCAGTGCGGCAAAGACCCTGTTCCAATGCGAAGCTAAGAGCTCCTCCTCAGTGACTTGTGACGAAAGAGAATGCCATGGCATCCTAAAGCTTCTGGCAAAACAAGTGTGACAAAAAGTTCCTAACAAAGAACCAAATCCATAACATTTTAGAAAAGCTTTTAAAACAATCCAATGGTATAAAAACAGACTGAGGAAGATCACTATGAATGGACACAGAGTGATTTCCAGCCCACACTGTTAAGTAAATATGAGGAACAGAATATATACACTTAAAAATGCCAGAAACCAAAAAGACTAAGTGAGGAAGTCAGCAAATTTAGCACACTAGACTGGGAAAGATTTAGGATGTTTGTGAAAAAGTCAGCACCATTGACTTCATAGTCACGCTCCACAGCTAATCTTTTCAAAAAGGCGACAAAAGGGGAGAACACTGGTTACAGCCATCACATGGCTCTGAGCAGGACTCGTAGCTGGAATAAAGGAACCTCAAACCCTCATGTTTGAACGCCCAAGTCCTAGCGATGTGGGTTTATGTCCATGTCATTGTTTATAATGCACAGAAACCAAAGGTTTCTTAAAACAAAAAGCACCTGAGATTAAGAATCAGAAGGTCCAGGTTCCAATCTTAAATGAGCCAGCTCTGTGACCCTTAGCAATTTTTCTCATCTATAAAAAGGTAGGGACAGATGAAATGACCAAAGTCAACTTTCTCATCGAAAATCCTAAGACTCTAAGACTAAAACATAAAGATCTTGAAAATTGTAATGTTGGAGCCAAATTCAAACAAACTAAAAAATATATTTTTAAAGGATAAGACAATAAAAAATCTCTGAACCCCAGATATGATGTTATTAAAAAGTATTGATGTTATCATAAATTATTGCTTGTTTTTAGTATTGTGATGTTTAAAAGACTTCCTATTTTTCAGAGAGACATATGAAATATATACAATGAAATGATATTATGCCTGGAATTTGTTTCTAAATAACAAGAGTCAGGGGGATATTTACGTATGGATGAAACAGGATTGGCTGTGAATTGATAATTATTGAAACTGGGTGCTGAGTACATGGAAGTTAATTTTATAGTTCTCTCTCCTTTCTAAACTTTGAAATTTTCCATAATAAAAAGATAATATAAAATGCCGGCTGAATAAGCAAGTTCAAAAAAAACTTATGATTTTGTACTTATTAAAGAGAAATATATGCTGTAAAGGAAAACAGCAAAAATAGTATTGCTAGATTATTTCTTAATTCTTAGATTTCTCCAAAAGTGCTAATAGAACTATGCAGTCATTAAAAACAAAAAGAAAGAGAGATCATGTCCTCTTCAGGAACATGGATGGAGCCAGAGGCCATTATCCTTAGCAAACTAGCGCAGGAACAGAAAACCAAATACCACATGTTCTCACTTGTAACTGGGAGCTAATAGAGGGCAACAATACACGCTGGGGCTGACTGAAGGACAGAGGGTGGAGGGTGGGAGGAAGGAGAGGATCAGGGAAAATAACTAATGGGTACTGGGCTTAATACCTCGGTGACAAAATAATCTGTACAACAAACCCCCACAACATGAGTTTACCTATATAACAAACCTGCACATGTACCCCTGAACTTTAAAGTTTAAAAAAGTAAAAGTAGTATTAGAGAAACCATCCTAACTTCAGATCTGAGACTATAAAAACACTGGAAAGTGACCTCTTAGATGGCCCCAATAATCCTCACCTCCTGATATTCATCCCTTTGGGTCATCACTTCCCACTGTCCCAGAGTTGGTCTGTGTGAGTGACCAATGGCACAAAGCAGAGGTGATGACATGACACCTCTGAAATTAGTTTATAAAGAATGCTGCAGAAGGAGGGCAGGGGTAAGGGTGTAGAGTGGCATGCTCCTCTCTCTCTCTCTCTCTCTCTCACACACACACACACACACACACACACACACACACACACACACACGGGGTATTAAACCAATCATTAACACATCGCTTTGCTAACAGCCATGCACGGTGGCTCATGCCCGTAATCCCAGCACCTTCGGAGGCCAAGGTAGGTGGATCAGTTGAGGCCAGGAGTTCAAGACCGGCCTGACCAATATGGTGAAACCCCATCTCTACTAAAAATACAAAAATTAGCTGGGCATGATGGTGTGTACCTGTAATCCCAGCTATTCAGGAGGCTGAGGCAGGAGGATCACCTGAGACCAGGAGGTGGAGGGTGGCAGTGAGCCGAGATAGCGCCACTGCACTCCAGCCTGGGCGACAGAGCAATACTCTGTCTCAAAAACAAAACTAACAAACAAAAACCACACTACTAACTGATAAGGACATTTTAAAAATAGGTGTCATGTCCTAGACAAGGAGTTGGCTCTCCTTCCCCTAAAAGGCACATTATCTCCACTTCTTCTCTACCATATACTTATAAAATATTGCATACGTAAATGTAGCATTAATTCTTTGAACATTTGTGGAGTGCCAGGCACCACGCCAGACACTGAAGATACTAACACACACTCTCCATGCACAAGGGCCTCTACATTCTTATATAAATGTATATACCTCAAATCAGGGGTGTCCAGCCTTTTGGTTTCCCTGGATCACATTGGAAGAATTGTCTTGGGCCACACATAAAATACACTAACTAGCACTATCAATAGCTGGTGAGCTTAAAAAAAAAAATTCACAAAAAACCCCAATGTTTTAAGAAAGTTTATGAACTTGTGTCGGACCACATTCAAAGCCATCTTGGGCCACAGGTTGGACAAGCTTGCCTTAAATGATCACCACAACCAACTGAGCTACACCTCCTCACCACAACCACCAGCCACCCAGCCTAGTACCTGACCAAAGCCTGGTACATGAAAACGGCCTGGTCAGTAAGCACTGTCTATTTCTGCAGCTGGGAGGCCCTCTGTGATTCCCCTGCATACCCCCATACTCCACCCTCCACCTCTGCAAGCCCTGAGACTCTCCCATCTTCCCCAAAAGACAATAAGCAACAACACAAGAGGAACATCTGTACTCCCTTAAAACAGTTTTGTGCCCCAATTCACAACACGGGTCTCAGAAATTCTGCCAGTTTGTTAAAATGGACAACTGAAGTCTGGGCCCCTGTGCAATGACTTCAAGATCGCACTAGGACAGAACACTTTAAGCCTGTTCCCATCAGCAAGCTCTCCAACTCTCCCTTCTCCCCATCTGTGACTTGCCTCCTGCAGGAGTGGTCCAGCAGCTCTACAGAGAAGTTGATTATAAACAGTGTGAGCCTCATCCTTCCTGAATGTTAGGTTGAATTGTGTTCCCCCAAAAAAAGATCTATTGGAGTTCTAAGCCTTAGTACTTCAGAATGGGACATTTTATGGAGACAGGGTCTTTAGAGAGGTAATCAAATTCAAATGAGGCCATTAGAGTAAGCTCTAAATCAATATAACTGGTGTCCTTATTAAAAGCGGAAATTTTGACACAGAAACAAATAGG
>DAKLCV010000433.1:0-12770 GCA_030247045.1 Colobus guereza
TATCCGGACAAACTACCAGGACAGATTTATGATGCTGACACCCAGTGTAAATGGCAATTTGGAGCAAAAGCCAAGTTATGCAGCCTTGGTTTTGTGAAGGTATGTTTGCTTGTGATTTCAGACTTACATTAAGACTCTGCAATGTGTCTGTGTCCCTAACAGAAGTGTAAACATTTGGTTTACCAAGGCCAAGGGTTAGGGTCTGGGTTATCTCTACCATGTCAGTTGTTTGGCATGATAATTAAGTGGCAATTTTACTGTCAACGAATTATCCAGGCCTATCCACATAGACCATGCCTGCTTTAAATACTGCTTGGTAGAAAATTATTTCTCTTTAAATGAAGACTTTATCCCTACTAGGAAACCTGGGAACAAGAGTTTGTACCTACTGCTGATCACTGCTTCTCTTCTCTATATGATCCTGTTCCCTCTTAATTTAATACATTTCAAATCATCACCATCCCAAAATACATTATATGCCCTTTATAATATAGGAAAACTATTATTAGCAGCTAGCTTTTAAATTATATATAAATTCAAGGCATATCTTGAGTAACATTAATAAGATTATCAAGTCTTCAAAGAATTATAAATTATAAAAAAGATAATTGGGAAAGTACAAAAGTCCAGGTTATAGAAATGAGAGACACCTTGTTTCACTTGGTCAAGAATGACATTTTACTGACAGTAGTATTACAATCTCAACTTTACTAAAAAATAGAATCATTTTTAAGTTGGTTTATTCCCAATATCCAAAGAGAAATATGGAAGTTCTAAGTAACTGAAAAATGCATGGAAATTATGGAGGTTTATAGCTCCTCTTTCCCCCTCTATTCCTGTTCCTCTTCTTCCTCCTCTTTCTCTCCCTATTCCTCCTTCTCTACCACCACCACCACTGCCGCCGCCGCCACCACCACCACCACCACCATCACCCACTATCATCTACTATCATCTCCAGTAGTTGCTAAGTGAGCCTGTGCCCCACATAAGGCATTCTACTTAAAGATTTATTTTACGTTATCTTAATCTTCACAAAAACCCTTCAAATAAGAATTATATTGGGCCGGGCGCGGTGGCTTACATCTGTAATCTCAGCACTTTGGGAGGCCAAGATGGGTGGATCACGAGGTCAGGAGATCGAGACCATTCTGGCTAACACGGTGAAACTCCTCTGCGCTAAAAACACAAAAAATAGCTGGGCGTGGTGGTGGGCGCCTGTAGTGCCAGCTACATGGGAGGCTGAGGCAGGAGAATGGCATGAACCCAGACGGCAGAGCTTGTAGTGAGCTAAGATTGCACCACTGCACTCCAGCCTGAGCGACAGAGCGAGACTCCATTTCAAAAAAAAAAAAAAATTATTACCACTTTTGACCTGGAGCTCAGAAAGTACATTCAACTTGCCCATAGCCACAAACTTTTAAATGGTGGAATTTAACAAAACAAGTCACACACATTGACATGAAATTTCCTCCTCTTCCTCGGTGACTGATACCAGTCACTATTACCAGTGTTTCCTAAACTTCAGTCATTAATATTCAGTCATTAATAACTACCTTCTTCAGTTGTGTTATCTCTATATTATTATTCACTTACTGCTTTTCTAGAAACCAATTCACATTCAAAATATAACTCCAGTCCTAAGAAATAATATGCATCAAATCATAGGTTTGATATGGGATTACAAATTTTTCTAATACAGTTTCAGTGCATAACTATTAAAATATTTTCCAGATGTCATTCACAGTTTTTGGTGTATCCTTCATGACACATGGACTTTACTTTCACAAATGCTGATAAACCATATGTAAAACTTACAAGTTGGCTAGGTGTAGTGGCTTATATCTGTAATCCCAAGATTTGGGAGGCCAAGGTGCGAGGATCACGAGGTCAGGAGATCGAGACCATTCTGGCTAACACGGTGAAACTCCTCTGCGCTAAAACACAAAAAATAGCTGGGCGTGGTGGTGGGCGCCTGTAGTGCCAGCTACATGGGAGGCTGAGGCAGGAGAATGGCATGAACCCAGACGGCAGAGCTTGTAGTGAGCTAAGATTGCACCACTGCACTCCAGCCTGAGCGACAGAGCGAGACTCCATTTCAAAAAAAAAAAAAAATTATTACCACTTTTGACCTGGAGCTCAGAAAGTACATTCAACTTGCCCATAGCCACAAACTTTTAAATGGTGGAATTTAACAAAACAAGTCACACACATTGACATGAAATTTCCTCCTCTTCCTCGGTGACTGATACCAGTCACTATTACCAGTGTTTCCTAAACTTCAGTCATTAATATTCAGTCATTAATAACTACCTTCTTCAGTTGTGTTATCTCTATATTATTATTCACTTACTGCTTTTCTAGAAACCAATTCACATTCAAAATATAACTCCAGTCCTAAGAAATAATATGCATCAAATCATAGGTTTGATATGGGATTACAAATTTTTTCTAATACAGTTTCAGTGCATAACTATTAAAATATTTTCCAGATGTCATTCACAGTTTTTTGGTGTATCCTTCATGACACATGGACCTTACTTTCACAAATGCTGATAAACCATATGTAAAAACTTACAAGTTGGCTAGGTGTAGTGGCTTATATCTGTAATCCCAAGATTTGGGGAGGCCAAGGTGCGAGGATCACTTGAGGCCAGGAGTTTGAGAATAACCTGGGCAACAAAGTGAGACCCCCTCTTTACAAAAAATTTAAAAGTTAGCTGGGCTAGGGGCATGTACCTGTAGTTCCAACTACTACAGAGGCTGAGGCAGGGGGATCACTTGAGCCCAGGAGTTCGAGGCTGAAGTGAAGGATGATAGTACTACTGTACTCCAGCCTTGGCAACAGACTGAGACCTTATCTCTAAGAAAAAAAATTAGCAGACTGTTCTATTTGCCTGTTAAGTTGATGGTTTTGGCAGAAGTAAGTAGCCATTTACTTTGTTGAAAAAGTTTGTATCCTAATTTGCCTCTTGTTCACTTTATTCTAAAGGATTCATTATCTTATTAATTACAAATTTATTACATGCTATACAGCAAAAGCACAGTTGGTAATAAGTATGATTTTCTTTAGAAATACAAAGGAAGTTCCTAAAATTACTATTGTTCCTTCAGAAGTATGTATTTGTGGGATACCTGGTCTGTGTCAGGCAGTGTGCAGGGCTTAAACAACCTTTTTAAATAATAGATTGTTTTCTGGGACCTCACTATAGTTTTAAAACACAACTTCTCATTCTGATGGTCTTTCATGGGAAACAGAGCCAACAGAAATGAAAATTTCAAAGTAAAAGATTGAATCAAACAAGGAAAGGGAAGGTGAGAAAGACTTGCTTAGGAGAGAAATGATTGAAGATGGTGGTGAGGTTAATGGAGAAGGTAGGGTTGTTTGATAAATTCTGAATGTAGATTGTTTTCCCCACATCTTAGCTTTTGGCATTGTTGTTAAACCTACTTATAACTTGAACCCATGGCCACACCTCTGAGGATCATAAATATTGCCAGGCTCTAGCCAAGAGGGATTTCCAAAACAACAAAATTTCTTATTCATCCTGTCTAGTAGAAACAGTTGAGACCTCTCTGGCAACGTAGGAAAGAGGTGAAGTTTCTCTTCAGGGCTTTTATTGTCCCATTATTACTTTCTAATCTTTTTTTTCCTCCATGCCTCCTAGAAAGGCAGGGTTGCATAGTGATTAGAAGAACAACAACAACAAAAAGGAACTAATTCTCAAAGTGTCCTCAAACCAGCAGGTGCAGTATATTGGCAAGACCTGAAACTTGTGAGAAATGTCTCATCCCAGGCCTAAGAAATGAGAAATTTTGGGGCTAGGACCCAGAAACCCATATTCTAACAAAGGTTCTAGATGACCCTGATGCTCAATCAAGGTTGAGGATCACTGAGTTAGACAATCTTCAAAATTTTTTTTTTTTTTTTTTTGAGATGGAGTCTCCCTCTGTCACCCAGGCTGGAGTGCAGTGGAGCGCTCTCAGCTTACTGCAAGCTCCACCTCCCGGGTTCACACCATTCTCCTGCCTCAGCCTCCAAAGTAGCTGGAACTACAGGCACCCACCAGCACGCCTGGCTAATTTTTTTTTTTTTTTTTAGTAGAGACAGGGTTTCACTGTGTTAGCCAGGATGGTCTCGATCTCCTGACCTCATGATCCACCCACCTCAGCCTCCCAAAGTGCTAAGATTAGAGGCATGAGCCACTGCGCCCGGTCAACAGTCTTCAATTTTGAATATTCACACATACACATTTGCACACACAAATCTCTGGATTTGGGAGTCACATAGACCTGGGTTTAAATTTTGTTCTGAGATTTCCTACAAGCTTGGGGAAATGACTCAACCTCCCTTAGCCTTAGAGTTCACCTTTTAAAGGTGAAGATTATAATAGTTCCTCCATGGCTCACTTGTGAGGATACATCTCTTGGTACAGTTGCATCACCTGATAAACAATACGGTTTCTTCTAACTCTCTTCCTTATGTCTTCAGCGTCATCACCACCATCACATTTGTCTCTTCTTCCCCAGTAGCTGCCCTGGTAAAGGCTCTGGGGCTGGCTCTTTTGGATCACTCATCACCTTCTTCCCCTGCTCTCCCAGCCATGAGTTTTCTGTGTCTTCAGCATGCCAGACTTGATCTCTGTTCTCATCCAAAGAGTTCAAGAAAATGAGTTGCTAATCTTTCTGATGGTTCTGTGTTATCTGGAAAGACTCAAAGCAGGATTCCCTCTGTAACAAGTGGAGAGAGCACTCATTTGATTATTCTGCGCTTTAGAAATGCTTACCGACTCCATGAGTGAACTGATGCTGTTTGTCAGAGGGTCCCAAGTGCTGTCACAGACTGATCAAGGCTTCTGTACTGGTTATTTTACTAAGCTAGAAGTGAGCAGCTGAACAAATGCATCCTCTTTAACTGACTCTGTACCTCAGTAGCCAGCACAGTCACTATCACATAGCAGGAACTCAGTTTTAATGTTTATTTATAGACCCACTGAGAATTTGAAGCTGAGTAGAAACTGTGGGGAAGATATTTAAATTCTTGTGAATGTTCTCAGGCCCAGCATTCTAGAGAGCATTGTATTGGAAGGATAGCAGGATTGATGTATATTTCTTCTGTCAATCAAGAAAAATGACGAGACAAGTCTCAAGCATTTTAGGGGATTTATCTGCCCAAGTTAAAGACGCACCTGGGGGACTGATCTATGCCTTTCTCCGAAGATGATTTTGAGGACTCCAAATTTAAAGGGGAAAGGGCGGGAAATTGAGAAGTACACAATTTTCACATAAGAGCAGGGTAGGGAACAATAGTTATTCATAGTTATTCATGCCTTTGTCTGGCTCAGAGAACCTGCATTTTATTTATTTATTTATTTATTTATTTATTTATGTAAAATGACATAAAACAAATGGGGCAGAGGAGAAATGCAGTGAAACTGCATTTTACATAAGATAAATATAGACACAACGGGCAGGGTATCAATCAGATACGCATTTGTGTCTGGTGGGCTGGGGTGACTGCACCTGTAAAGACAAGCTATCAATTTTGATTGCCATGGTGAAATTTTAACAACTCTCTAGGAATTTCCTTGTGGGCAAAATATGGCGGAGGTGTGTAGTTTTTCATCTTGAAGCCATCTTATTTAGGAACCAAAAGGGGGAGACAGGTTTGTGTGACCCAGTTCCCAGCTTGACTTTTCTCTTTGGCTTAATGAGTTTGGGGTCCCAAAATTTAACTTTCAACTTCCTTTCACACTTCTTTCAAGAAATTGACATCAGGATTAATGAATGGAGAATAACTAGAAACTTCCTAGTATGGAATCACACTATTTGATACTATTATGCTATTACTTTGTAATATACCAAGTTTACTGCGTCACGTTTTAACTTCTATTAACTTTCCCCCATGCACTTACACTCCAGTGATGTTGATGTTCTTGTATGTTTTCCAAATATTTCCTTTTTCATGTCTACAAGTCTTTGCATATGTTTCTTATTCTAGTATGCTGTGTGGCCACCCGCTGATGCTTAATCTTTTTTTTTATTGTTGTTAAAGATTCAGTTCAAGTGTTATCTCCTTATTTCCTCAGGGAGATTTAAACATTTCTTTCTCTGGGCTCCGCTTCCAGCTTATGTGTCACTTTTATAAACTTGTGATACATTTTAACTGTGTATACACATCTGTTGCCTTAGTTGATAGAGAGTATCTGCGATGCCTAGCATGTGCCGGATGTCATATCAGATACTCAGTATTATTTATTGGGCTTACAGTGGTAACCAAAGCTCACATGTTTTAGCACTCCCATTTCCATAAAGTAGAAGATGTCACCTCTGCCTCTTCTCTCATCTCTCCTCAAGAAAGCAGGAGTGACTTATCTGATCGACCAGTTTAAGACTATTTCCGAGCAGGCATGCCGCGGTACCATCTCAGCATCTTCTCTCTTGTGCTGCCTGTCTGCAAGATACACACTTGTCTTCTGCCACCCTGGAGGTTGCCTGCCTCGGATGGGAGAGTTGTGTCTGCCTCCTCTACCTGCAAGTGTGAAGGGATCGTTAGTCTAATGCAGTGAAGATAGTGTTAGAAGACCTATTTGGCCACAAATCTCAGCCACATTCCCCAATTCAGGATTATCAGTAATAAGGTTATTATCTATATTTCCATTTCTTAGATTCCAATGTCTTATTTATCTAGTGGTGGAAGAGACAGGAACATTACTTATTGTCCCCACTGAATCCAACAGAAAGGAAATTGAAGTTAAATAATCTGATCAAGATTAGGCAGAAAGTGTTAGTACACAGGAAAACAAAAGGCCCAGATTTTAGAGTCAAAATTGTAGTGATATCTATATGTGAATGAACTCGTAGAAAATTGAGGGTAAAATACTCTTTCCATCCTATAATAATAACTAATATTTATTCAGTGCTTACTATGTATCAAATAGTACTTTAAGCACATGATACATATTAATAGTTCCATATCTTTGGGGCATGTGCTATTATTCACATTTTCTAGATAAGGAATCTAAAGTACATTAAAATAAATGTTTCACTAAGCTTTATATGAGTAAATGGTAGAACTAAAATTGGATCTGGGTAGCACATTCTCTTAACCATTATACTCTACTGCCTCTCATATTATCTACCTAGAAAAAATATAAAATGGTACCAGTGCCAACCCCCTTACCAAAAAAGGAGGGGAGGAGCAAAATACTAAATGTATATATTACAGAAGAAGACATACACATAGTCAAACACATGAAATGGTGGACTCAATATCAATCACTCTCAGGAATATATAAAATAAATTACAATGAGGCAGCACTGTACACTGACTGGCATGGGGAATATTAAAAAGACTGACACCACCAAATGATACCAGAGACCAGGAGCAACTGGAACTCTGCATATTGCTGATGAGTGCATAAAGTGGCATAATCATTTTGGAAATGGTTTGGCAGAGCTGTTTCAATGTAGAAAGTTAAACATACCTTTACCCTCTGACCCAGCAAATGTACTCCAGGGTATTTGCCTGAAATAAATAAAGGCCTGTGTTCATAAAAGGGCTTGTCCAAGAATGTTCTTAGCTACTATTTGATTCATAAGAAGCCAAAGACTGGATACAACTTACATGTCCTGCAAAAGGTGAATGTACAAGCAGATTAGATTTTGCTGTATTCATGTAATGGAACTCCTTTTATCCATAAAAAGGAACGAACTAGTGATATACATAAAAACATGGATGACTAAAAAACATGCTGAACAAAAGAGTACATTCTATATGGTTCTATTTATATGAAACTTAAAAGAATAGGCAGCACTCACCTACTGGTGACTGAAATCGGAATAGTGGTTGCCCCTAAGAGGGGAATTGACTGCAAAAGGGGACAAGGGAACTTTCTGGAGTGATGGAAATATTCTGCCTTGAATGTGGTGGTGTTTATAGTGGTGTATGTATCCGCCAAAATTCATAGAACAGTCCACTTAAAATGAATGCATATTATTGTATAAATCATACCTCTATAAAGCTGATTTTTTTAATGGCATTGGGGCAGTTCTTGGTGACTCCTACTTGTTAATTGTTAACTTTACTGTTAAATTATTGCTTAGCTTAAAAGCTAGGGCAATAAAGTCAGACATACATGGACTTAAATCCAGGCCAACTAGAGACTTACCTGCTAAAGGAAGTTGGAAGAATTTATTTAATTTCTCTGAATCTCAATTTGCTCAGGAGCACATTGAAGAGACAGTCATACTTTCCTCACATGGCCACAATGATGGTACAATGAAATAATTTATGAAAAACTTATTATCCAGTTTTTTTCACATATACTGTTTGCCAGGTTCTTTCATGTTATTTTTTTTTAATTCTTGAAAACCCTTAAAAATTCCAGAGTCTTTATTACAAATGAAGACTATTTTAAATCATAAAGTCTGTCATTTTTATTCATGTATTTATTTACTAAAAATTATTTACTGAAGCCTACTTTGTACCAGGCACTGTTTTAGGTGCTTGGGATATATCTGAGAGAAAACACAGTTCTGTACTCTTGTGGCTAGTTGGGGAGAATACAAAGCACAATAAACTTTATAAATAAGTAAATGATGTTGTAAATGAAGCCACATAGTGCTAAATAAGTTTGGAATAAGATAAGGAAAATTGGGAGACTGACTGTGTGGTAGCTGATTAAATGTTTTAATAGCAAGGTCACAGGAGATGAAATTTAGGCAAAGACTTGAAGGAGGTAAGAGAGAGAAAGATGCAGATAGTTGAAGAAATGGAACAGCCAGTGTAAAGACCCACTGTGGGAGCAAGATTTGAGTGTTTGCAGAGCATCAGGGAGCCAGTGTGGCTAAACCAGAGTGAGCAAGGCATAAACTAGTAGCATACAATGTCAGGGAGATAAAGGGGGCATATGACTTCATGGATGACAAGTAAGACTTTGGATTTTTCTCATGGTGAATTTACAAGACATAACAGGGTTTTGAGCAGAAAAGTGCCGTGAGCTGACCGACGCTCAGTTGATTTGGAAGGCTCTCCCTAGCTGAGTGCCATCCAGCAGAACTCTCTATAATGGTGCAAATGTTCTCTGTTATCCAATATGGTAGGCACTAACTACACATGAACCTGAAGTGTGACCAGTATACCTGAGGAAGTGAATTCTTAATTTGATTTTAAGTAATGTAAATTCAGGTTTAACAAGCCACATGTAGAAAGTGACTATCATGTTGGACAATATAGCTCTAGTCACTGTGTTAAAAATAAACTGGGTAAGGGTGTGGGTAAAGTAGACCTTCAAGTCTTGTGAGGAGGGCCTGACAGTGAGCTGTGTGTCAGGTGGCTTGGAACAGGGTGGTAGAAATGGAAGTGGCCATAATTGTTTAGATTCTGGAAATATTTTGAAGGCAATGACAATATGTATAACCTAGTGGGAGATTTCTTGATAGAATGTGAGAGAAACAGAAGAGTCAAAGATGACTCTAGGATTTTTGACCAGAACTACTGGGAATATAGAGGTGTCATAGAGTGAGATGGGGACAGTGAAACATGAGACAGGTTTGGAAGAGCCGATGAAGAACTTTTCTTGTGGATGTGTTCAGTTTGTAATGCTTCATAAAATTTGGTTTGCAAAAGTCATTAACATTTTTAGCATGTCGGGTTTTACTTGAAGGGGTATCCAGCCTATGGAATACAGCTGGAGGACATAGCAAGTGACAGGACAGAATAATGGATAGCATTGGGACTCTTTCTTTAAAATGTTGCCTAGTTCAAAAAAATCATGCAGGCAACATGAGACCTTGGGATCTCTGTGGTTATTTATTTTTCCCTTAAATTAAGACTTAAGTCCAGGGAATTATAGACAAAGGAAAGTTTTTTGAATATGCTGGTAAAAAGAGGGGGGAGGTACAAACAAAAAAAAGTGCAAACTCTGAGTTGCGTTTACTTTGAAAGGGAGCCTTCTCAAGGGGCTTTCATGGTCGTCAGAGCATGTAGTTGGCTATAATTACCCTTGACTTCTGCGCTCCACCACAGAAGAAATAACACGTTCATGCAGCCTATCTTATTTCACTCTGGAATCCCGGTGTTTTTTTGTTTTGCTTTGTTTTCCTGGTTCTCTCCAGCTGCCCCTTCTCTTGGCCCTGTGGCTTGGCATTGGCTACGACAGCTAGCCCTCCTTTTCTTTGGTCTGCCCTAGGGCCATTTTGCTGGCTGCCGCGTAGGCACTGGGTATGGGTTATGGCTTTTTCCTGGCTGTAAGAAGAAAAACAGTTTAGTTCTGAAAGGCTTTCTAAGTGTAGGTTTAATCATTTCAGTTCTTTCTCTCATGCTCCCATTGCACACAGGCGTCTCTCTTACCCACATTGATTGATTTCCCTCAAACCCAGGGTGACTCAATACAACAACAGGTAGTGATGATGACCCTCATTCAGTTTGCTGGGAGGCTGCCATATGCTTTCTGCTAATGTCGGTGGCAGGTTCACGGGAAGATGTATATATTCTAGCTTATGAGCTGTTTTGAGAGTTCGGAATGGTACACGTGCCCATATCTGGGGCAGCTGGTGGTGTTGGTGTTTCTAAGCAGTGTCCTTAATATTCTTCCATTCTCCTTTTGTGGGAAGAATTTTATGGTCTACAAGACCAAAATTACTGTAGATATGTATCTCTCTGGTTTCCCTATGTTTTCTTTTCTCAGTCCCATGGAAAGCTTTTCTATTTTTGAATGTTTCTGAAATATTTCTAAGCATATTCTTGCCATATTTTCTAACTGTAAAATCTACATGAAATGGAGTGTTTGGGGAATTAGGTGCCTGGTTCGTTGAATTTTCAGGATTACAACAAATAATGACAATTTTTTTTTTCCTCCTCTCTGGTTGTTTATATTTTCCACAAAATGTATGTGTTCACATTTCTGTCTTAGGAAATAGGATGCGGCCACCAAAATGGAGTCACTTTGACCTTTCCCAATGTTTCACGACATTCCATTAGTGCTGTAATTCTGAATATCAACTTTAACTGTTAGAGCTGAAAGTAATCTGGTTCCATTTCTTTATAGGCTAGAAAACTGAGGCCTGGAGAATTTGAGAGCCTTCCACTACCCATCAATGGCAAATTGGCAAATCCAGGCCCAGGGTACTGGTTAAGTTATTAGACTCAGAAATCAGGCCAGCTTGAGGCCTGCCTTTGTTCCTGGCCAGCTCTGTGACTTTAAAGCTTCAACAGCATCAGAAGCTTGCTCAGTTTTTTCAGCTAAATGAGTTTAGATGAAGAATTAGTTCAGTTTCTACCACTAAAATGGTAATAAAAGTATTAGTTCCCTATCTAAATGAATTTCTACAAACTTAGTGTGACTTAAGGCAACACACATTTATTATCTTACAGTTCTGAAAGTGGACATTTTGAAAGGGCTAAAATTAGGCCAGGCATGGTGGTGGCTCATGCCAGCAATCCCACCACTCTGGGAGGCTGAGGCGGGCAGATCACCTGAGGTCAGGAGTTCCAGACCAGCCTGGCCAACGTGGTGAAATGCTGTCTCTACTAAAAATACAAAAACTGGCCAGATGTGGTGGCACATGCTTGTAATCCCAGTTCCTCGGGAGGCTGAGACAGGAGAATCGCTTGAACCCAGCAAGTGGAGGTTGCAGTGAGCCGAGATTGCACCATTGCTTTCCAGCCTGGGTGACAGAGGGAGACCCTGTCTCAAAAAAGAAAAAGAAAGAAGAAACAGAGAGAGCAAGAGAAAGAAGGAGAGGAAGGAAGGAAAGAAAGAAAGGAAAGAAAAGAAAGAAAGAACCAAAATCAGTGTGTCAGCAGGGTTTTGAAGGCCTTAGGGGAGAAGCGATTTTCTTGCTTTTTTCACCTTCTGGAAGCTGCCTGCATTCCTTGGCTCATGGCCCCTCCTTCATCTTCAAAGCCAGCAACATTCTCCTAGGTCTTTCTCAAGCTGTAATCTCTCTGGTTCTCTTCTAAGCTCCTTTTTCCCATATAAGGACCCTTGTGACTATGTTAGGCCCACGTGGAAAATTTAGGACAGTCTCTGCATCTCCATTTCAATTGATGATGACCTCAATTGCATCTGTAACTTTAATTCTCCTTTGCTATACAACTTCATATATTCACAGGATCCCAGGATTAGGATGCGAATGTCTTTGGGGGCCATTATTCTGTGTACCACAGTCTAGCATGAGAATGAAATTATTTCATAGGTCTGGTTTGAGAATTAAATTGTCTACATATTTGAAAATTGCGATAGAGATGAAGAAGGTGGCCAGGCCTGGTGGCTCATGCCTGTAATCCCAGCATTATGGGAGACTGAGGCGGGCAGATCACCTGAGGTCAGGAGTTCCAGACCAGCCTGGCCAACGTGGTGAAATGCTGTCTCTACTAAAAATACAAAACTGGCCAGATGTGGTGGCACATGCTTGTAATCCCAGTTCCTCGGGAGGCTGAGACAGGAGAATCGCTTGAACCCAGCAAGTGGAGGTTGCAGTGAGCCGAGATTGCACCATTGCTTTCCAGCCTGGGTGACAGAGGGAGACCCTGTCTCAAAAAGAAAAGAAAGAAGAAACAGAGAGCAAGAGAAAGAAGGAGAGGAAGGAAGGAAAGAAAGAAAGAACCAAAATCAGTGTGTCAGCAGGGTTTTGAAGGCCTTAGGGAGAAGCGATTTTCTTGCTTTTTCACCTTCTGGAAGCTGCCTGCATTCCTTGGCTCATGGCCCCTCCTTCATCTTCAAAGCCAGCAACATTCTCCTAGGTCTTTCTCAAGCTGTAATCTCTCT
>DAKLCV010000434.1:0-12713 GCA_030247045.1 Colobus guereza
TTATCTGAGGATATTTCCTTTGTCACCATAAACTTCAATGATCTCAAATATCCACTGCAGATTCCATGAAAACAGTGTTAGCAAACTGCTCCAATGAAATAAACAGTGTAATGCTGTGAGGTGAATTCACACATCACAAAGCAGTTTCTCAGAAAGCTTCTTTCTAGTTTTTATCTGAGGATATTTCTTTTTCACCATAGGCCTCAATGCACTCCCAAATATCCCTTTGCAGATTCCACGAAAACAGTGTTAGGAAATGGCTCCATGAAAAGAAGGTGTAACACTGTGAGATGAATTCACACATCATAAAGAAGTTTCTCAGAAAGCTTCTTTCTAGTTTTTATCTGAGGATATTTCCTTTGTGCATATATGCTTCAATGTCATCCCAAATATCTCTTCTCAGATTCCAAAAACAGTGTTAGCAAACTGCTCCATGAAAAGAAAGGTGTAACTCTGTGAGATGAATTCACAAATCACAAATCAGTTCCTCAGGAAGCTTCTTTCTAGTTTTTGTCTGAGGATATTTCCTTTGTCAGCATAATCTTCAATACACTCCGAAATACCTCATTGCAGATTCTGAGAAAACAGTGTAAGGAAACTGTTCAATGAAAAGGACAGTGTAACTCTGTGAGTTCAATTCATACATCACAAAGCAGTCTCTCAGAAAATTCTTTTGATTTTTATCTGAGGATATTTCCTTTGTCACCACAGACTTCAATGTGCTCCCAAATATCCTGTTGCAGATTCCACGTAACGAGTGTTAGCAAACTGCTCAATGAAAAGAATGGTTGAACTATGTGAGATGAATTCACACATCACAAAGAATTTTCTCATAAAGATCCTTTCTAGTTTTTACCTGAGGATATTTCCTTTGTCACCATAGGCTTCAATACAATCCCAAATATCCCTTATCAGATTCCCCAAAAACAGTGCCACCAAAATGAACCATGAAAGGAATCGTGTAACTCTGTGAGATGAATTCACAAATCACAAAGCAGTTTGTCAGAAAGATTCTTTCTATCTTTTTTTTGAGGATATTTCCTTTGTCTACATAAGCTGCAATGTGCTCCCAAATATCCGAATGCAGATTCCACAAAAACTGTGTTATCAAATTGCTTAATGAAAAGAATGGTGTAACTCTGTGAGATGATTTCTCACATCACAAAGCAGTTTCTCGGTAAGCTTCTTTCTGGTTTTTATCTGCAGGTACTTTCTTTTTCACTTTAGGCCTCAATGCGCTAACAAATATCCATTGGCAGATTCCACAAAAACAGTGTGAGTAAACGGCTACCTGAAGAAAAGTGTAACTCTGTGAGATGAATTCACACATCACAAAGAACTTCACAGAATGCTTCTCCCTAGTTTTTATCTAAGGGTATTTCCTTTGTCAACATAGGCTTCGATGCAATCCAAAGTATCCATTCTCAGATTCTCCAAAAACAGTGCTAGCAAACTGCTCAATAAAAAGAACAGGGTAACCCTGTGAAATGAATTCACACATCACAAGGCAGTTCCTCACAAAGCTTGTTTCTGTTTTTATCTGAGGGTACTTCCTTTCTCACCATAGGCTTCAATGCTTTCCCAAATATCCCTTTGCAGATTCCCCAAAAAATTGCAACCAAACTGATCAAAGAAAAGAATTGTGTAACTCTGTGAGATGAATTATCACATCACAAATGAGTTCTCAGAATGCTTCTTTCTAGTTTTAGTCTGAGGATATTTGCTTTAACACCATAGGCCTCAAAGAGCTCGTGAACATCCCTTTGCAGATTCCCCAAAAAAAGTGTTAGCAAACTGCTCCATGAAAAGAAAGATGTAAATCTGTGAGATGAATTCACACATCACAAAGCAGTTTCTCAGAAAGCTTTTTTTGGTTTTTGTTTGAGGATATTTCCTTTTCTACCATCGGCCTCAATTTGCTTCCAAATATCCCTTTGTAGATTCCACAAAAGCAGTATTAGCAAAGTACTCCATGAGAAGTAAGGTGTCATTCTGTGAGATGAATACGCACATCACAAAGAAGTTTCTCAGAAAGCTTCTTTCTAGTTTTTATCTGAGGATATTTCATATGACACCAATGCTCTCAATGCCCTCCAATGTATCCCATTTCGGATTCCAAGAAAACCTTGCTAACAAACTGCTCAATGAAAAGCACAGTGTAACTCTGTAAGATGAATTCACACGTTGCAAAGCAGTTTCTCAGAATGATTCTTTCTAGTTTTTATCTTATGATATTTCTTTGTCACCATAGGCTTCATTGAAATAAAAAAATCCATTCTCAGATTTCCCAATAACAGGCTACTCTTCAGATCCATAAAAAGAATCGTGTAACTCTGTGAGATGAATTAACACATCACAAAGTGGTTTCTCATTAAGCTTCTTTCCATCTTTTAAATGAAGTTATTTCCTTTGTAACCATATGCTTCAATGCAAACCAAATATCCTCTCTCAGATTCTCCAAAACAGTGCTATCAAAGTGAAAGACTCATGTAACTCTGTGAGATGAATTCACAAGTAACTAAGTAGTTTCTCAGAAAGCTTCTTTCTTGTTTTTGTCTGAGCATATTTCCTTTTTCACCATAGGCCTCAAAGCGCTCGTGAATATCACTTTGCAGATTCCACGAAAATAGTGTTAACAAATTGCTCCATGAAAAGAAAGGTGTAAAACTTTGAGATGAATTCACCCATCAGAAAGCAGTTTCTGAGAAAGCTTCTTTCTCATTTTTATCGGAGGATATTTCCTTTGTCACACTAGGTTTCAATGTGATCCAAAATATCCTATTGCAGATTCCATGAAACCATTGTTAGCAAACTGGTGAAAGAAAAGAATCGTGTAACTCTGTGAGATGAATTTACATATCACAAACAGTTTCTCAGAAAGCTTCTTTCTAGTTATTTCTGAGCATATTTCCTTTGTCACCATATTCTTCATTGCCATCGAAATACCCCTTCTCAGATTCCCCAAAAAGAGTGTTACCAAACTGCTCAATGAAAAAATGGTGTAACTCTGTTAGAATAAAATCATACATCACAAATCGGTTTCTCAGAAAGCTTCTTTCTAGTTTTTACCTGAGGATATTTATTTTTTCACCATAGGCCTCAATGCACTCCCAAATATCACTTCACAGGTTCCACGAAGAGTGTGTGCAAATGCTCCATTAAAAGAAAGTTGTTACTCTGTGAGATGTATACAAATATTACAAAGAACTTTCTTAGAAAACTTGTTTGTAGCTTTTATCTAAGAATATTTCCTTTGTCACCATAAGCTTCAAAGCACTCCAAATATCCCTTCTCTGATTCCCCAAAAATGGTGCTACCATACTGCTCCATGGAAAGAATGGTGTAATTCTGTGAAATGAATTCACACATCACAAAGCTGTTTCTCAGTAAGATCCTTACTAGCTTTTATCTGAGAATATTTCCTTTTTCAACATATTCCTCTATGTGCTCCAGAATATCATATTGCAGATTCCATGAAAAAAGTGTTAATAACCTCTCAATGAAAAGAACTGTGTGGCTTTCTGAGATGAATTCAGACATCACAAAGCAGTTCCACAGAAAGCTTCTTTTTGGTTTTTATCTGAAGATATTTACTTTGTCTCCATAGGCTTCAATGTGATCCAAAATAGCCCTTCTCAGATACCCCAAAACAGTACTACCAAACTGCTCCATGAGAAGAATCATGTAACTCTGTGAGATGAATTAACACACCAAATACCAGTTTCTTTGAAAGCTTCTTTCCAGTATTTATCTGAGGATATTTCCTTTTTCACCATATTCCTCATTGTGCTACTGAATATCCCATTGCAGGTTCCACGAAAACAGTGTTGGCAAATTTCTCAATGAAAATAACAGTGTAACTCTGTGAGATGAATTCACAGATGACAAAACAGTTTCTCAGAAAGTTTCTATTTTTCATCTGATGGTATTTACTTTTTCACCTTATGCCTCAATGTGCTCCCAAATATCCCTTTGCAGAATCCACAGAAACAGTGATTCCAAACTGCTCCATGAAAAGAAATGTGTATCTCTTTGAGATGAATTCACACATCACAAAGAACTAACTCAGAAAATTTATTTGTAGTTTTTATCTGAGGATACTTCTTTTGTCACCATAATCTTCAATACATTCACAAATATCCCTTCTTTGATTCCCCAAAACAGTGCTACCATACTGTTCCATGAAAAGAATGGTTTAACTCTGTGAAATGAATTGACACATCACAAAGCTGTTTCTCAGTAAACTTCTTCCTAGTTTTTATCTGAGGATATTTCCTTTTTCACCATAGGCCTCCATGTGCTCCTGAATATCCCATTGCAGATTCCATGACAAAAGTGTTAGCAATCTTCTCAATGAAAAGAATCATGTAACTTTGAGAGATGAATTCAAACGTCACAAAGCAGTTTCACAGAAGTGTCTTTTTGGTTTTTATGTGAGGATATTTCCTTTGTCACCAGAGGCTTCAATGTGCTCCAAAATATCCTTGTCAGATTCCCCAAAAACAGTGCTACCAAGCTATTTCATGAAAAGAAAGGTGTAACTCTGTGAGATGAATTCACACATCACAAAACAGTTTCTGAGAAAGCTTCTTTCTAATTTTTGTCTGAGAATAATCCCTTTGTCACTATAAGCTTCAATGCGCTCCAAGATATCCCATTGCAGATTCCAAGAAAACAGTGTTAGCAAACTGCTCAATGAAAATAACAGTGTAACTCTGTGAGATGAATTCATTCATTACTAAGAAGATTCTCAGAAATCTTCTTTCTAATTAGTATCTGAGGATATTCCCTTTTTCACCATAGGGCTCAATTGGCTTCCAAATATTCCTTTGCAGATTCCACGAAAAATGTTTTAGAAAATGGCATCATTAAAGGAAACGTATAGCTCTGTGAGATGAATTCACACGTCACAAAGAACTTTCTCAGAAAGCCTCTTGCTAATTTTTATGTGAGGATATTTGATTTTTCACCAAAGGCCTTCATGCCATCCAAAATATCCCTTCTCAGATTACTCAAAAACAGTGCTACCTAACTCTCCGTGAAAAGTAACATGTAACTCCATAAAATTAATTCAGAAATCACGAAAGAGCTTCCCAGGAATCTTCCTTCTAATTTTCGTTTGATTAAATTTCCTTTGACAATGTAAGCTTCAATGCATTCTGAAGTATCCCATTGCAGATTACAAGAAAACAGTGTTAATAAACTGCTCAATGAAAAGAACAGTGTAACTCTGTGTGATCAATTCACACATCAAAAAGCAGCTTCTCAGAAAGCTTCTTTATGATTTTCATCTGAGGATATTTCCTTTTCCATCATAAGCTTCAATGTGCTCCCAAATATCCTGTTGCAGATTCCAGGAAAACAGTGTTAACAAAGTGCTCAATGAAAAGAAAAGGATAACTCTGTGAGATGAATTAATGCATCACAAAGCAGTTCCTCAGAAATCTTCTTTCTAATTTTTATCTGAGAATATTTCCCTTGTTACTATAGGCCTCAATGTGCTCACAAATATCCTTTTGCAGATTCCATGAAAACAGTGTTAGCAAACTGCTCAATGAAAAGAACAGTGTAACTTTGTGAGGTGAATTCACACATCACCAAGCAGTTTCTCTGAAAGCTTCTTTCTATTGTTTATCTGAGGATATTTCCTTTTCACCATAGGCCTCAATGCACTCCAAATATCCCTTGCAGATTACACGAAAACAGTGTTAGCAAACTGCTCATGAAAAGAAAGGTGTAACTCTATGAAATAAATTCACACATCACAAAGAACTTTCTCAGAAAGATTCTTTCTGGTTTTTATCTGAGGATATTCCTTTTCACCATAGGCCTCAATACGCTTGGAAATATCCTTTGCAGATTCCAAGAAAACAGTGTTAGCAAACTGCTCCATGGAAATTAAGTTGTTAATCTGTGAGATGAATTCACACATCACAAAACAGTTTCTCAGAAATCTTCTTTCTAGTTTTTATCTGAGGATACTTTTTTTCAGCTTTGTCTTCAATGTGATCCAAGAAATCCATTGCAGATTCCAAAAACAGTGCTAGCAAACTGCTCAATGAAAAGAAAATGTAAGTCTGTTAGATAAATTCACAGATCACAAAGCAGTTTCTCAGAAAGCTTCTTTCTAGTTTTTCCTGAGGATATTTCCTTTGTCACCATAAGATTCAATGCACTCCAGAATATCCCATTGCAGATTCCACAAAACAGTGTTAGCAAACTGCTCAATGAAAAGAACAGTGTACCTCTGTGAGATGAATTCACACATCACAAAGCAGTTTCTCAGAAAGCTTCTTTCTAGTTTTTCCTGAGGATATTTCTTTGTCACTATAGGTTTGAATGCATCCAAAATATCCATTCTCAGATTCCCCAAAACAGTGCTACCAAACTACTCCATGAAAAGAAAGGAGCAACTCTGTGAGATGAAATAACACAACACAAAGCAGTTTCTCAGAGAGTTTGTTTCTAGTTTTTGTCTTAGGATATTTCCTTTGTCACCATCATGTTCAATGCTCTCTGAAATATTCCATTGCAGATTCCAAGAAAATAGTGTTAGCACACTACACAATGAAACAAACAGTGTAACTCCGTGAGATGAATTCATACATCACAAAGAAGTTTCTCAGAAGGCTTGTTTGTAGTTTTCATCTGAGTATATTTCCTTTGTCAGCATAGGCTTCAGTGCGACCCAATATATCCTTTCTCACATTCCACAAACACAGTGCTAACAAAATGCTCCATGAAAAGAAAATTGTAACTCTGTGAAATGAATTCAAAAATTAGAAAGCAACTTCTCAGAAAGCTTCTTTCTAGTTTTCATTTGATTAAATTTCCTTTGTCAATGTTAAGCTTCAATGCATTCTGAAATATCCCATTGCAGATTACAAGAAAACAGTGTTAGTAAACTGCTCAATGAAAAGAATGGTGTAACTCTGTGAGATCAATTCACACATCACAAAGCAGTTTCTCAGAAAGCTTCTTTTTGATTTTTATCTGAGGATATTTCCTTTTCCACCATAAGCTTCAATATGCTCCCAGATATCCTGTTGCAGATTCCAGGAAAACAGTGATAACAAAGTGCTCAATGAAAAGAAAAGGATAGCTCTGTGAGATGAATTAACGCATCACAAAACAGTTCCTCAGAAATCTTCTTTCTAATTTTTATCTGGGAATATTTCCTTTGTTACTATAGGCCTCAATGTGCTCCAAAATATCCTTTGCAGATTCCATGGAAACAGTGTTAGCAAACTGCTCAATGAAAAGAACAGTGTAACTCTGTGAGGTGAATTCACACATCACAAAGCAGTTTCTCTGAAAGCTTCTTTCTATTGTTTATCTGAGGATATTTAATTTTTCACAACAGGCCTCAATGCACTCCCAAATATCCCTTGCAGATTACACGAAAACAGTGTTAGCAAACTGTTCCATCAAAACAAAGGTGTAACTCTATGAAATAAATTCACACATCACAAAGAACTTTCTCAGAAAGATTCTTTCTGGTTTTTATCTGAGGATATTCCTTTTCACCATAGGCCTCAATACGCTTGGAAATATCCTTTGCAGATTCCAAGAAAACAATGTTAGCAAACTGCTCAATGAAAATAACAGTGTAACTCTGTGAGATGAATTCATTCATTACTAAGAAGATTCTCAGAAATCTTCTTTCTAATTAGTATCTGAGGATATTCCCTTTTTCACCATAGGGCTCAATTGGCTTCCAAATATTCCTTTGCAGATTCCACGAAAACCGTTTTAGAAAATGGTATCATTAATTGAAATGTATAGCTCTGTGAGATGAATTCACACATCACAAAGAAGTTTCTCAGAAAGCCTCTTTCTAATTTTTATGTGAGGATATTTGACTTCTCACCAAAGGCCTTCATGCCATCCAAAATATCCCTACTCAGATTACTCAAAAACAGTGCTACTGAACGCTCCATGAAAAGTAACGTGTAACTCCATAAAATTAATTCAGAAATCACAAAACAGCGTCCCAGGAATCTTCTTTCTAGTTTTCATTTGATTAAATTTCCTTTGTCAATGTTAAGCTTCAATGCATTCTGAAATATCCCATTGCAGATTACAAGAAAACAGTGTTAGTAAACTGCTCAATGAAAAGAATGGTGTAGCTCTGTGAGATCAATTCACACATCACAAAGCAGTTTCTCAGAAAGCTTCTTTTTGATTTTTATCTGAGGATATTTCCTTTTCCACCATAAGCTTCAATATGCTCCCAGATATCCTGTTGCAGATTCCAGGAAAACAGTGATAACAAAGTGCTCAATGAAAAGAAAAGGATAGCTCTGTGAGATGAATTAACGCATCACAAAACAGTTCCTCAGAAATCTTCTTTCTAATTTTTATCTGGGAATATTTCCTTTGTTACTATAGGCCTCAATGTGCTACCAAATATCCCTTTGCAGATTCCATGGAAACAGTGTTAGCAAACTGCTCAATGAAAAGAACAGTGTAACTCTGTGAGGTGAATTCACACATCACAAAGCAGTTTCTCTGAAAGCTTCTTTCTATTGTTTATCTGAGGATATTTAATTTTTCACAACAGGCCTCAATGCACTCCCAAATATCCCCTTGCAGATTACACGAAAACAGTGTTAGCAAACTGTTCCATCAAAACAAAGGTGTAACTCTATGAAATAAATTCACACATCACAAAGAACTTTCTCAGAAAGATTCTTTCTGGTTTTTATCTGAGGATATTCCCTTTTTCACCATAGGCCTCAATACGCTTGGAAATATCCCTTTGCAGATTCCAAGAAAACAGTGTTAGCAAACTGCTCCATGGAAATTAAGTTGTTAATCTGTGAGATGAATTCACACATCACAAGGAAATTTCGCAAAAATCTTCTTTCTAGTTTTTATCTGAGGATACTTTTTTGTCAGCTTTGTCTTCAATGTGATCCAAGAAATCCCCCCTCAGATTCCCCAAAAAGACAGTTACTGAACTTCTCCATAAAAAGAAAAATGTAAGTCCGTTAGATAAATTCACAGATCACAAAGCAGTTTCTCAGAAAGCTTCTTTCTAGTTTTTCCTGAGGATATTTCCTTTGTCACCATAAGATTCAATGCACTCCAGAATATCCCATTGCAGATTCCACAAAATCAGCATTAGCAAACTATTTAATGAAAACAAGAGTGTACCTCTGTGAGATGAATTCACATATCAGAAAGCAGTTTCTCAGAAAGCTTCTTTCTAGATTTTCTCTGAGGATATTTCTTTGTCACTATAGGTTTGAATGCGATCCATAATATCCATTCTCAGATTCCCCAAAAACAGTGCTACCAAACTACTCCATGAAAAGGAGGGTATAACTCTGTGAGATGAAATAACACAACACAAAGCAGTTTCTCAGAGAGTTTGTTTCTAGTTTTTGTCTTAGGATATTTCCTTTTCACCATCATGTTCAATGCTCTCCGAAATATTCCATTGCAGATTCCAAGAAAATAGTTTTAGCACACTACACAATGAAACATACAGTGTAACTCCGTGAGATGAATTAATACATCACAAAGAAGTTTCTCAGAAGGCTTGTTTGTAGTTTTCATCTGAGTATATTTCCTTTGTCAGCATAGACTTCAATGCGATCCAATATATCCTTTCTCACATTCCACAAATACAGTGCTAACAAAATGCTCCATGAAAGAAAATTGTAACTCTGTGAAATGAATTCAAAAATTAGAAAGCAACTTCTCAGAAAGCTTCTTTCTAGTTTTTGTCTGAGGATATTTCCTTTGACACCATATGCTTCAATGCGCTCGGAAGTATCCCATTGCTGATTACAAGAAAACAGAGTTAGTAAATTGCTCAATGAAAACAACAATGTAACTCTGAGATAAATAGACACATCACAAAGCAATTTCTCAGAAAGCATCTTTTCAATTGTTATCTGAGGATATTTTCTTGTCACCATAGGCTTCAAAGTACTCCCAAATATCCTATTTCAGATTCCATGAAATTGTGTTAGCAGACTGCTCAATGAAAAGAATGATGTTACTCTGTGACATGAATTCACATCACAAACCAGTTTCTCAGAAAGCTTCTTTCCAGTTTTTATCTGAGGATATTTCCTTTTCACCATAGGCCTCAATGAGCTCCCAAATATCCCTTTGCAGATTCCATGGAAACAGTGTTAACAAACTGCTCCATGAAAAGAAAGGTGAAACTCTGTGAGATGAGTTCACACTTCACAAAGAAGTTTTTCAGAAAGTTTCTTTCTAGTTTTTTCTGAGGATATTTCCTTTGTCACCATAGGCTTCAATGTGATCCAAAATATCCCTTCTCAGATTCCCCAAAAACAGTACTAAAAAATGCTCCATGAAAGGAAAGGTGTTAACTCTGTCAGATGAATTCACAAATCAGAAAGCAGTTTCTCAGAAAATTTCTTTCTAGGTTTTCTCTGAGGATATTTCCTTTGTCATCATCAACTTCAATGTGCTCCAAAATATCAAATTGTGAATTCCAAGAAAACAGTTTTATCAAACTCCTCTATGAAAAGAACAGTGTAACTGTCTGAGATGAATTCACACATCACAAACAGTTTCTCAGAAAGTTTCTTGCTAATTGTTATCTGAGGAAATTTCCTTTTCATTATAGGCCTCAATGTGCTCCCAAACATCCCTTTGCAGATTCTTCGAAAATATTGTTAGCACACTGCTCAATGAAAAGAATGGTGAAACTGTTTGAGATGAATTCACACATCATAAGGAAGTTTCTCAGAAAGCTTCTTTCTAGTTTTTATCTGAGGATATTTCCTTTTTCACCATAGGCCTCAATGTGCTCCCAAATGTGCTTGCAGATTCCACGAGAACAGTGTTAGCATACTGCTCCATGAAGAGAAAGGTGTTACTCTGTGAGATGAACTCACACATCACAAGGAAGTTTCTCAGAAAGCTTCTTTCTACTTTTTAACTGAGGATATATTCTTTGTCACCATGGGCTTCAATGTGATCCAAAATATCCTTTCTCACATTCCACAAAAACAGTGCTAGTGAAATGTTCCATGAAAGGAAATCTTTTCTCTGTGAGATGAATTCATAAATCAGAAAGCAATTTCTCAGAAAGGTTCTTTCTAGTTTTTGTCTAAGGGTATTTCCCTTGACACCATAAGCCTGAATGTGCTCTGAAGTATCCTATTGCAGATTGCAAGAAAACAGTGTTATCAAACTGTTCAATGAACAGAACAGTGTAACCCTGTGAGGTAAATGGACGCATCACAAAGCAATTTCTCAGAAAGCTTCTCTTCGGTTTTTATCTGAAGAAAATTCCTTGTCACCTTAGGCTTCAATGCACTCCCAGATATCCTATTGCAGATTCCACGAAAACAGTGTTAGCAGACTGCTCTATGAAACAAACAGTATTACTCTGTAATGTAAATTCACATCACAAAGTAGTTTCTCAGAAAGCTTCTTTCTAGTTTTTGTCTGAGGATATTTCCTTTGTCACCAAAGGCTTCAGTGCATTCTGAAATTTCCCATTGCATATTCCCCAAGAAGAGTGCTATGAAACTGCTCAATGAAAAGAACAGTGTAACTCTGTGAGATGAATTCACACATCAGAAAACGTTTCATCAAGAAGCTTCCTTCTAGTTTTTATCTGAGGATATTTCCTTTGTCACCTTAGGCTTCAATGCACTCCCAGATATCCTATTGCAGATTCCACGAAAACAGTGTTAGCAGACTGCTTTATGAAACAAACAGTATTACTCTGTAATGTAAATTCACATCACAAAGTAGTTTCTCAGAAAGCTTCTTTCTAGTTTTTGTCTGAGGATATTTCTTTTGTCACCAAAGGCTTGAATGCATTCTGAAATTTCTCTTTGCAGATTCCCCCAAAAGAGGGCTACGAATATGTCCAATGAAAAGAACAGTGTAATTCTGTGAGATGAATTCACACGTCAGAAAACGTTTCATCAAGAAGGTTCCTTCTAGTTTTTATATGATGGTATTTCCTTTGTCACCTTAGGCTTCCATGTGCTCCGAATTATAACTTTGCAGATTACACAAAAACAATGCTAGCAAACTGCCCAATGAAAAGAATGGTGAAATTCTGTGAGATGAATTCACACGTCACAGGAAGTTTCTCAGAAAGCTTCCTTCTAGTTTTTATCTGAGGATATTTCCTTTTCACCACAGGCCTCAATGTGCTCCAAAATATCCCTTTGCAGATTCCACGAGAACAGTGTTAACAATCTGCTGCATGAAGAGAAAGGTGTAATTCTGTGAGATGAATTCACATATCACAAAGAAGTTTCTCAGAATTCTTCTTTCTAGTCTTTATCTGAGGATATTTCCTTTGTCATCCTAGGCTTCAATGTGATCCAAAATATCCTTTCTAACATTCAACAAAAACAGTGCTAACAAAATGCTCCATGAAAAGAAAGGTGAAACTCTGTGAGATGAATTCATAAATTTCAGGTGGCTCACACCTGTAATTCCAAAACGTTGGGAGGCTGAGGCGAGAGGGTCACTTGAGCCCAGGAGTTTGAGACTAGCATGGGCAACACAGCAATATTCCATCTCTAAAATAAAACATATATGTATATATACACTCATATATTCACAGTGTATTTATAATATACAAAATAGCTGGAATACAGACTTAACTATTCACAATGGTTACTTCTAGAAAAGGGGAATGCAAATTTCAGATTTTTACCCCACATATATTCTTGTATTATCTGAAATATTTAAGCAAA